>WAAG01037104.1:3814-23744 GCA_013390105.1 Tichodroma muraria | reverse complement strand
CTCCTTTATTTTGGGAGACAAGGAAAATTCCTACAGGTTCAGTCTCTCACCCTTAACCCATCCTGTTCATTCCTGACCCAGGAGACTGTCTGGACACTTGCTGCAAACAAAGTTTATTGCCTGTCCTTAGACAGGTCATCCTTTCTGTATATCTAGGAGCAATCTTCTAACCTTAGTTAATAATAGTTCTTGGATTCAAGGTAGGTTAAAATTCTCCCCTTTTCCTCTGTGGTTATTTGAGGTAGTCCCACGCGAAATAAATCTGTCACTTCACCTTCCTTTCCACATTGACCTGTGTAACAAGACACAGCTGACAGGAGCGTCTACATATGAAAATCGCATGGGTCATTGTTGGCCCTTTACTGAGTGCAGGCACCATGGTGCTTTAACAGCTTTCATTTGACTGGTCTCCAGCTTCTTTCTCTTGGGCATCCTATAACAGCTTGAAACTTGTGTTTGAATAACTTGGAGAGGAGTCTGAGAACTGACTTTCTTGCCAGGGTCAAGGATACTGAATTTTCTCAATTGCATGCGCACTATTCTACTTTTAGTCTCGGTCTAGCTGGAAAGAGAATTGAGGAGCATTTGTGCAGTTAGAGGACAAAACAGCTTAAATGGTAGTTGTTAGCTAGATACCATCATATGAGGAGCCTGAGCAAAGTGCCTCAGCCCCTGTGCTTGTAGTGCTCTCCCCAGAGTGCAGGGACCCAAGGGCTTATCATCAACTGAATCTTCATGGCCCCGCTCCCATTCTTCTTCAGATGGCATTGGACACAAGCCATCACTCACAGTGCTGAGCAGTGCTTGGAATTTGTCCACAGTCCAAGTTCTTCAACCTCATTTGACTCCTCTTCCTCACAGCTTTCACATACAACAAGAGTGCTTCAATAGGTGGCAGATGCCTTCACTAATATTTTCTAGTGTTCTGGGGTTTCTAAAAGCAAGGATGCTTGGACCACAGGAAAACAGAGTCAGAAGTGCCCTTCCCTTTGCCGTACTTCAGGCTGTAATGTTTCCCTGAAAAACAGGGGGATCATATTCATTCTGGAGAATAGCTGGTCTTCTATCCCATACAGAAAATGTGTATATCAGACAGTTGTTCCATAAAGAAAACTAAAACAATTAAAAGTCCTTTGATTGCAAAAGATTTGTCTTTAAGAAGAATATCTTTTCCATCTCCTTCGTGAAGAAAAAGGATCTCAAATGAGGAGGAGATGAACTTTAGGGGAATGTGTTTAGTAAGTCCAGGGCTTTACTGAGACCCAATATACGGGAAGTGTTCCTTGGGAGCCCAGCCTGGGATTGTGCTTCCCATGCTTCCCATCTCAGTGGGGCCGGATAAAAAGACACCTGCTGGGGCACGTCTGGTTGCTGTATTAAGGGACTCAGACAGACTCTGAGACACCACCCTGGAGATACCATGGCCTGCTCTGAACATAGCTCAGGCTCCCACACCATGGCTTCACCTTGCAAATTAGCTCCCACTTACAGCACACTGGGAATACCACATGGGGTAGCTGGGTGTTCGAAACACCCAAACGTAAAGCCAAATTTACCCCCGAGGAGGCTCCACCCATACAAATAAATCAGTTTCAAATTGTGAAGCCAGTGAGGTTCAGAATAAGAGACTGGATGCAGTTGTGTACCATGGGCACATTATCACTCTCACTGGGGCAAATTAAAAGCTTCTTTTCCATGCATCTGGAAATGCCATGTAGTCATGGCTTTCAGGCTAAAAATTTCCATGCTCCATCTTTAGAATGTAGTGGCAGATACAGAGGGAATTGCTCCCACTGTCAAACAAGAAACAATAGTGACACCTTCCATTGGAAATACAACCAGCTGCAGGACAGCTGAGATAAGAAATCAAGAGTTCAGAAAAGAAATAGACACTAATGAGAAAAAAAGGTATTATTTAGAGTGTTTTAGTGGTGAGTGGTTTTGATTTGATTGAATTATAGCCTCACAGGAGGAAAAATGCCTCTCTCTGTGAACACAGCCCATTTTCTCAGAGGCCATTTTCATTAGGGCTGCAAATGTGGGCTGCCCTGGAAGCTGCAGTGTGGATGACTAACTGGTGCAGAACAGCTGAGAACAAAAGAGCCTGAGAGAGTGGTACATGAAGCAAAGGCCCCACAAAAAGAGACGTAGAAAGCCACCAGAAGCTAACAAGAAAGAGGAAATACAGTAGAAGGAGGAGAGAGCTAAAAAAGGAGCTGTGCATGATTAGCACAGTGTTTGCACAGTGTTTAAGGTCAAAATGTCCTTAATTTTTACGTGTATCAAAATACGTCTGGTATTGCTCAGGAAATACTACCAAAAACATACCAGAAAAAATTCCCTGGTTCCAAAAGACAAATTCAGTTCTTTTGGCTTTCCATTCTAATTTGAAATGCAGGCCTAGCAGTGGGCAGTGATTTCTTTTCTGCTCAGGTTTTGATGTTTCCATGGTAGGTGACTGGGGACTCAAAACTTCCCTGCCACAAAATGGCTGACAGCAAGTTGGCTTGCTTTGCACAGCAAAGATCAGAGACTTGTCATTAAAACACACACATAGCACCTCTAAAAGGCAGCACTTTTTTACAGGCTGAGACAACAACCAGCTGCTGTAATACTGAAACTCATTAGAGCTTACTTACTCAAGGTTTTGTGTCTTGAGATGTGTATTTACTGGGAGGTCACAAGTAATTACTAATTAACAAACCCTTACTTCCCACTGTCCTCTACGCCTTGCAATTTCTGCCGTCAGCGAAATAGTCCCAAATAGCCAAACTCCTGGCCCAGCCTGTAACCCAGCACTCACACCACTTCTTTTTACTTTGGCAGAAAAATGGAGACGCTGGCTCAGGCTATAAATATTTCCAAGGTGGCTCTACATGGCAGCTTCACTAACAGCTCCTCCAACTGCACAATTGATGGCTTCAAACAAGTAATTTATCCCATCATGTATCTCTTTATCTTCTTCCTGGGTGCTGTTGGAAACAGCCTCTCCATTTACGTTTTCTTCCAGGCTTCGCAAAGAACCTCAGTAAATATTTACATGCAGAACTTGGCTATTTCAGATCTCATGTTCGTGAGCACTTTGCCATTTCGGGCCTCATATTTCCTCTTGGGATCACGCTGGATATTTGGTGATATCCTCTGCAGGATCATGACTTACACCTTGTACATGAATATGTACTGCAGCATTTATTTCCTCACCGTGCTCAGCGTCGTTCGTTTCATAGCCATCGTCTACCCGTTCAGACATGGAAAAGTGACCAACACAAAGTATGCCAGGATAACCTGTGTGGTCATATGGATCTTCGTGCTGGCAGCTTCCAGCCCTCTGTTAAACAAGGGAGTCGCTGGCTACAGCAACCCAGCAAAATGCTTGGACCTCCACCCTTCCAGCACACACAGGCTCCTCATGATGAACAGTTTTGTCCTCATCGTGGGCTTCATTCTGCCATTCTGCACAATTGTGTTCTGCTATGTCTTTGCCATCAGAGTGCTGCTCAAGTCCAAGACTCCGCAGAACAAGAGGGCAATCAGTCACAGGAAGGCGCTGTTAACCATTATCATCACTCTGATCCTCTCCCTCATCTGTTTCCTGCCCTATCACATCCTGAGAACTGTCCACCTGACATACAGCAGCTGCACCCAGACCAGCCTGCACAAGGCACTGGTGGTCACTCTCTGCCTCGCTGCCATGAACAGCTGCCTCGACCCCTTCCTCTATTACTTTACTGCTGAAAATTTCAAAGCAAAAATCAGAAGTTTGTGCTGCTGGTAGCTGGCGCAGAATTGCAAAACAATATATATATATATATACATATATATGGTCCTGATGGGATCTCTAGACTGAGCTCATGCTACCTAATGACAGAGGCTGTGTGCTGTGCTGCTGGCCAGCCTGCAGGTCTGCTGCTCACTGTCAGGCATCTCTGGAGCAGAAGTCCGTGGGAGAGAGCGCTTTCTGGGTGACCAAAACTGAGTCGGGATGATCAGAGTTCAGGTGGCTGGGTATCATCCCTGGTTGTCTTCTGTTTAGCAGTGTAAAGACACCTCTGTTCACCCTCCACAGGACAAGGCACTGAAAGGAATTCACCTAGCTACTGGAGCCCCTTTATTTCATTTCACAATACTGAGCGACTTGAAAGGGAAACAGCTCACCTGACCACTTCAGTCTGAGCCTGAACCTCTCAGCACTCCATTTCCCTGCATGTGCAGGGGTTCAGACACTGATTCCCTGCACATTCACAGTACTCTGCCAGTTCCCCTTGCAAACACCGGCAAATGGGTTGCACATTAAAGAAATGTAAAGCATCACTGATGCTTTCTACTGAGACTGACTTAAAAAGCAGGAAGAGAGAAGCAAACAGGACCCAGCACCGGCTCAGGCTGCCCAGAAGTCACTAACATGTCTAAATTTTCCACTCTGAGCCAGCCACCAAGGTATTCTGCTTAACATTTCACGGGTTGTCAAGTGAGAGAATGATTTCAAGCAAGTGGCATCATCATGGAGTGTTGTGAGTAAGATGACTGCTGGCAGTGAGGGAGGATGAGGGCGCCCAGAGCATTGGGATGAATCCTGCAGCTCTTCGTGTGGTGTCAATTCCTTCAAGTTCATTGCAACACTTTGTTTTTAAGCCCAGTGTTGCCAGTGCTTTTCACAAAGCTGAGGCTAAGCTGTTCCATTCCATATGCATGGATCCAAAGACAAACTTTTAAAATTACTTTGGTCCAAAAAGGTAGCTAGGGAGTGGTTTCCTCTGCACAGGCAAATCAGTCTGGCACCAAACTGCTGCCAAAGGCATTTCCAATCCCTCATCTTCAGTCTCCTCTGAAGGATGGAGAAGGATGAAACTTATCCCTTTCTTCATAAGATTAACTTCCTGTTGGTTTGAATTTCCTACATCAAACACAAAAGAATGCAACAGGGAAGCACTAGCCCAGGTACAGGAGGAAAGATGGCCAACAGAGAAGGTGGAGGAGAGCTTTTTTAGAAAGCAATGGGAATCTACCCCTATGTGTACTTTGGAAAATTTAATCAAATGGCTGTCTGTATTTGTATGTCTCTGAATATTTTCTAAAATATGTTTTCTAAAAATTAGACCTAAGCAAAAACAGGCTCCAAACTCCGTTAGACCATATTTAGATTTTGTGATCTTTTACTAAAAACAGACAAGAAGTTTAGTCATGTTTTCCAAGAAAGCAGCTGGGTTTATATGAAAACTAACAAAAATGCTGGAAGCCTTCCCTCACCATGAAATTAAACCAAAAGGTTTCTGCCTGTGAAGCTGAACTTTTTATGGAGAATGAACTTCATAAACTGAATATTACTGCTCCCAAACAAAAATAACAGCAGCAAGCTATTTTTAGCTCTGTTGGAAATATGCAGAAAATAAATCATTGCTGGTCAGGTGGAAAAGTACTTGGCAAATTACTGGGAAAGGCACATTTTTTCTTGGCTATCTAAGGGTTATGTTCAATCTACTTCAGTCACTTGATGCTGCCTCTGATGTAAGCACAGAGTTTTATCAGAAGTCTTCACTAAAGTTCATGCTCGAAATCCTTATTTCAATAATGCAGCAGCATACCTGAGAGTTGACCTAATGATGCCACGTGAACTCCTTGATCCCATGCTGTTGATGGAAAAGGGAATATTAGCAGTGGTTTGCAATGGGAATATGATTGAGATGGTAACCGTGCAGATACAGCAGGCACATAATTGGAAGGAAGGGGCAAATTCTTTTTCTGTGGTTTTCACTCTTCAGGGGTAGACCTGAGCAGCAACAAGTGACAAGCTTGAAGCCTCTCATGAGACACCACCCACTTCAAATACTGCAAGAGAATGCAGAAAATTAGCCACAGTCTAATCTCACTGACATGCTTCTGTCTGTATCTGTTCAGTGCATCTGATTATCAGATAATTTTGCATTTAAAGCATATGCATCTCACTTATGAGGTCACTTTTTTTGTATAGACCATGCTACAACTTTGCTGGCAATTGAATTAACTGTCAGACCTGTGTTTTAATAAACCAGATTTACTTGTGGCTGATGATATTTTTTTTATTGATCGCACAGCTAACAAGGGATCTCCTCTGAGTGCAGGGGAGAGGGAACAAGAAACAGATACTGAGTTTCTGTAAGTAGGCCATCATTTCACAAGAATGAAATGTCCTTGGAGATGTGAGAACATCCTGCTGCCTTATTCACTTTATGGACAAAATAAATAGTAGGGAACATGAGTCAAAATCGGAGGTGCAGATAAAGTAATAGAATTTTTAAATTATGATTTACTTACAAAAGGATTCAAGACCATCCTTGTTAGGGATCTTCTCATGAAGTTTCAACGATGCTTGTATAGCATGCTATGTTCCCATTTACTGCCTTTTCTCCATTTACTGCTGTTGTATGTCTACTTACAGAGCTGAAGATTAGGGTTCTTCACTGTGGAAGTATCAAATGCAGTAAAAAATGTAGTTTAAAAAGCACCAACATATCTATTCTAAAAAATAAAGTTCCTGACAGTTAAATTGTTATCAATGCCTCTAGGTCCCTCAAGAGACCGCATTCCCCTTAAAAAGTACTCTGATACATTTCCCCAAATTTCCAGGAGGCAAAATCTAAGAATAGCTATGTGCATAGAAAGTTAAGGCAACAGTAAACTTGTGAGCTTGAAGGAGACATAAGAAGAGGAAATGAAGTCTTTGAGTGACTGGGACCCTTAAGCAGCAGCAAATGATCTACTTTCATATGCACGTTTTCCTGTCATTTAGGGAACTTCTGGTGCTTCCAGACAAGGTTAATTTTCCAGTTCAAAGCTATGCTGGAGTCACAGAGAGACAGCTGAAGGAAATGCCGCTCTTCACATCAGCTTTTAAGCCCCAGTTTGCGACCACGTGTGGCTGTGATTGCCCGATGGAGCGGTGTCGCAGCGAGCAGGGGAGCATCGCGTGGCTGTGGTCCTCCCCTCTCTACTCCACTCTCGTGAGATCCCAGGACAGTGAGCTCTGTCCAGCTCTGGGGCCTCCACCAGGAGACTTGGACCTGTTGGAGTGAGTCCAGGAAAGGGCCATGAAGATAGTCAGCGGGCTGGAGCATGTCTCCCATGAAGACAGGCTGAGAGAGTTGGGGGTATTTCAGTCTGGATTAAAAAAGGCTCCAGGGAGATCTTATAGCACCTTCCAGTACGTTAAGGAGGCTACAGAAGAGCTGGAAAGGGACTTTTGACAGTGCAGCAGTAGGACAAGGGGAAAAGGCTTGAAACTGAAAGAGAGCAGGTTTAGATTAGAAATTAAGAAATTCTTTGCTGTGAGGGTGGTGAGGCACTAGAACAGGTTGCCCAAAGAAATTGTGTATGCTCCACCCTTGTGAGTGTTCAAGGCCAGGCTGGATGGGGCTTTGAGCACACTGGTCTAATGAAATGTGTCCCTGACCACAGTAGGGAGATTGAAACTAGATGATCTCTAAGGTCCCAAACCATTCTATCATTCTATGATTTTATTATTTTTATTTTAGTCAATGTATTATCCCACTAATTTTCATGATACATCCCCTGCCTTCCTCAACATAAATCCTGTCACCATAGCTTATATTTAGCTTTGGCTCCTAAGTGTGTTGGAAGAAAGGGGTGCATATTTTGCTGATCAGCAATCCCTTATGAGGTGCCTATTCCTTGATGCTACAACAGCCCACTGTGCTGGCAGCAGAGCAGGCATCAGACATTTTCTCCAACTTTGAGGTGCTGACACTTCCCTTGGTCCTTTGGGATGGGCAAGATTGAAATGACCTGCTGCTGATAGGAGTGGAAATAAGATCTATCCAAAACAACCAAGTGTAATCACAGTCAAGAGGAGTCAGATGCTATTTCAACAGTGATACCATCCCTGGGCTAGTGTTTTGAGTTCCTGTATTGTATCTGAGGCAGTTTAAATGATGGTCTATTTAAAAGACAGTGTAAATGATGTGCAAGCACAGATTTCCTGAGAGAATCCAGTATTGTTTGAGGTGCTTCAGCTTCCTGGCCAGCACCGACCATGACCTGCCAGGCACATGTGACTGTCCCAACATGCTGTGCAGTCCTGTCCCTCTCACGTTGTGCTGTGTATACACAGGAACCTTCCTGGACATCTGCAAAGACAAGCAGTGTATTTAATTGCATTCAGCTGATGTTATGTAGCTACATCTGTTCATCCACCAGTCAACAGCTTAAGGAGGCCAAAGAACTCAAGTAACTTTCATTGTCCCAATTTCCCTTTCTGCCTTTCAGTAAAACTGCACAGAATTTCACCATTGCTTTTCCTTTTGATTTTACAGCTGAAAGGATGAAGCTGCCTGACACAGGGACATGGTCACACAAGTCACATTCCTGTTCACAGGAGCAAAATGCGAGCCTTTACTTCTGAAGTTGAGAACTGGCTCAGAAAAGCTCTGGACCTTGGTCCACCTCTCATATTGCATCACTCAAAGCTTGAATGTTCAGAGTGGTGTCTGAAAGGTTTGCTTGTCATGTTTGCTGTCTGCATTTCCAGATGCTGAGCATGTTAACTGTTGGATGATATTATGTCCTCTGAGCAGCCATGGTAGATGCAACTGGAAATGATTCGCTCAGCATGGAGCTGTGTTTCATTACAAAAATTTTGGCAAAGGAACCCCTGAAAAGGAGATCTTTGTTCTCTGCAGATTTTTCCTACATTATCACCAGCTTTCAGTTTTGAAGGCAAGGAGCCTCTGGCAGGCCAGCTCCAGGACCCTTCTGATGTCCAACCCAAAAATCCCTCCATAACAGATAAATATTTCCTTGTGTTTAGTTTCTCCTTGCAAACAGTCTCTCGCCGGAGTTTCAGGATGTTTAAGGATGTTTTGTTCATCGGTGAGATACTCCTTACGTGCTGTATGCTAGCTTTTTTTGGCAACTACAAGGATAAACAGTCCAGAAGGAATGAGAAAAATATTCCAGTTCAAGAACCAAACATCATATGTCTTCTGATCTTTATTACTGCAGGTGGAGCAATCTCTTCTGGTGATCCCTCACCATTAAAAATGAAAATATAAATGCAGATAATGAATGAGAATATGTTCTAAAAAAAGTGTTCTCAGATAGGCCTCTATTTTTTCCCTTTCTTAATTTTGAATCTCACTAGCCTAACCACTAAAGACATTGAAGCTTGTAGAATTTCCCTGGTAAAGCTGCTATCAGCAGCACAGGCACACCTGGATCCTCCAGAAGTGGAGGTGGTGTATGGAGTACCGAGCTCAGTGCTGCTACCCCAGCCTTTCACAGCACACAGTCACTGGGGCAGCCTGTGGATCTGGGCAGACGGATGCCCTGTGGCCAGCCAGGTTTGTGAACCTTCCTATTGCCTGGGAACAGTCCAGATACACCTGACTCCACATCAGCACAAGCCCAGCCCTTCCCACACCTGTGAGTCCTGGTTGCCATGGAAAGGAAAACCAGGTGCAGAGACCAGATGGGAAGTACATGATCCAGCAGGTCACCAGCATGCGTGACACACCCAAGTGATGTGTCTGGCCATACCAACTCCACTGACTTGCTGGTGCCAGGTACAATTCCAGATTGGCCGTTCCCCAGTTCATTTCCCTTCAAATTCCTAATGGCATCAAGTTACACCTGAGCTAGCTGGGCTATATAGGTGCAGGTTGCCCTGGGAAATGTAAGAGTGGATGGGCACATGGCCCAGTTGGGAATGGCATAGGAGAACATGTTGCCTCATTCACAGAGAAATGGGACATTCAAGCCAATGCCCAAAGACAAAGGAGCTGATGCCCACCTGCAGAACCATCTCTCATTGTGACTGTCTCATTTACTGTCAGGGCCATCACAGAGCAAGTAACAGCCCATGCTCTCACAAGGAGAATCTATCTTCATGCTTGTAAGGAGTAAGATGAGCTCAAGGACTGCTGGCATGGTCTGTGGTGTCTCTTGCTGTTTTCTGACCATCTGATCTAGAGCTTGCATGGTCTGTCTTTCTGGAGGGATCCTGGAGACCTGATTCAAATTCAGCAAAGCTCAGCAGCATAGGAGGACATGACACAGGCAGCCTGGCAATGGGGAGAAGAACATGTTCTTTGGGTTGTGCTTAAGGAGAGAAAAAACATGTAAATGCTGGATGTGCTTCAGACTCCAATTCCTTGCCACTTTACACTGGCAAGGATCAAAACATTCTTATTATTGAAAAGTGTTATTGCTGTGTCCCCACGTATTATCTTGGGATTATCCAAAGCCATAAAAAAATCAGGCCCTCAAAGCCAACATCCACCACAGAGATGTCCCTTGGCTTTAATCCAAGGCACAGCAAAAGCCTGTGGGTGGAGCTACTCCTAACCCATCATCAGCGGAGCTGACACCATGGTCACCTGCATCCTGAGGCAAAGACAGAGTGCATCTAAGCAAGCCTTTCCCAACACCACTACCCAAATAAGTAAGGCCTTTTTCCCTGAATAAGCCATCAATAACAGCTTTTAAAAGTCACAGGACTGTGCTCTTCTAAGACATCTTCTAGAGCAAGACTGCACACAGAGCTACCCATTCAATCAAGATAGCAAGATCAGTCCAGAGAAACCCACTAATAAAAGGAAGTTGCCCAACCAAAATACCCCTCTCCTATGCCTCTTCTGGTCTAGTACACCTTGTTGATTCCACCCCTACAGTCTGTACCTCATCTGAGGACAAGGCCCATGTGAGTAAGGTAGCTTTGGAGACAGTTCAGCATGTTGACAGAGGATTTGTATCTGACCAGAAAAGACAACGACAGCAATCATTCCTGAGCTGCTTGGCCATCAAGAATACCCTGACACCTGCCCATCTTCCCTGTCACCCTCTCCACTCAAACAGATACATGACAACTTTCTTACCTTGAAAGTCCAATGAGTAAAGAACCAGAAAAAACATACTGAGCTGAGCATGGCTATGACTGACTCAGCTGCATTTTTCATAGGGAACCAGCATCAGATAGCAAAGAAAAATCAACAATCAGGGCATGAATGCCAGAGACTTACTCAGAAAGCTGCTAATATCAAGGGACTTAGGAAACCTCTATGAGGAATACTATTTACAGTATATCTATACTACATATATTTCCAGAAATTGGGAGGAGCTGTTGACTCCCTTGAGGGTAAAGAAGCCCTGCAGAAATATCTTGACAAATTAGAGGGCTGGGCAATCACCAACTATATGAAGTTTAACAAAGACAAGTGCCAGAGAGGGGGAGCACCTAGAGAGGGGAAAACCTGGATGTATGGACAGATTGAGGAATGAGAATCTGGAAAGCAGCATCTTGGGAAAGCACCTGGGGGTTCTGATTGGTGGCAAGCTGGACGTGAGTCAGCAGTGCCCTGGCAGCCAGGAGGATCAATCCTGTCCTGGGGTGCATCAGGCACAGCATGGCCATCCGGGCAAGGGAGGGGATTGTCCCGCTCTGCTCTGAGCTGGGGCGGCCTCACCTCGAGTGCTGGGGACAGTTTGTGGTGACACAGTGTAAGAAAGACATGGAGCTCATAGGGAGTGTTCAAAGGAGGGCTACGAATGTGGTGATGGGCCTTGGAAGGAAGCCGTGTGAGGAGCGGCAGAGGTCCCTTGTTCTGTTCAGCCTGGAGGAGACTGAGGGGAGCGCTCACTGCAGTTACAGCTTCCTCGAGAGGGGAAGGGCAGGGGCAGGCACTGAGCTCTTCCCTGTGTGACAGTGACAGGAGCTAAGGGAATGGCAAGAAGTTGAGTCAGGAGAGGTTTAGGTTGGACATCAGGAAAAGGTTCTTCACCCAGAGGATGACTGGGCACTGGAACAGGCTCCCCAGGGAAGTGGTCAGAGCGCTAAGCTTGACAGCGTTCAAAAAACACTTGAACAGTGCCCTCAGACACATGGTGTGACTCTTGGGGTGTCCTGTGAAGGGCCAGAAGCTGAATTTTGATGATCCTTGTGGGTCCTTTCCGACTCAAGATATTCTATGATTCTGTGTTCTGTGAATAGAAAGTCATGGCCAAATCTCCATTTCAGAAATTCATCTACTTTGAACTGCTGTACCAGGAAAGAAGTCACAAAAAACTATGCCTCTGTTGCTTAGACTGTGTCTCGCAGCCAAGGACTTTCTGTGTTTCACACACAGTACAATTAAAGATGTTTAATTTCTGGCTTATAACAGGCATTATCATTGCCATCTCACAGTACTATAATATACTTGCCTTCAGAGTGTCATCCTGATTCCTTATTTCTTCACGTAATCAAGTAACAAAGAGAAGAACAGCAAAAGTTTGGGATTGCTGCTAAATTATGTCAGTGCCCTGGAGATGGCCAGAGCATGGATCCAGACTCTTCTTGGTGGTGCCAAGCAGTAGGACAGGAGACAAGGGGCAGAAACTGTTTCACAGGAAGTTCCATTTGAACATGAGGAAGAACTTCTTTACTGTGTGGGTGACCATGCTCTAGAACAGACTGTCCAGACGAGTCTTCTCATTGAAAATATTCAAAAAACATCTGGATACAATCCTGAGTAACATGCTCCAGGTGAGCCTGCTTTAGCAGGGGTGTGGAAGGGATGATCTCCAGAGGTGCCTTCCAACCCCATCTGTTCCGAGATTCTGTGATTTATTAGTCTTGGATTTTATACTTTGCATCCAGTAATTAAAGACAGCAGCAGAAAAATAAAATATTTTAACTATCATAAGTGAGTTAAATATATACATACATATATATATACACAAATGCAGGAATATACACACTCTCATATTAATTTAATAATTTTTTTACATTCTTATGTGTTTATATATTTATGTAAAAGACCATAGATCTTAATTTGCAAAGTCAATGAATTCAAATTTAGCAACTGGTGTCAAACCTCTCAAAACTAATGTCTTGTATAACCCTATTCCATTAATATCTCAGTAATGGATTTTAAAAAAGAACATATTCAGGACTAACCCTGCTCCACCATGAAATTGAACTGTAGATCTGAAGTATAAGAAAGTGAAACTTGTTCCCTAAGTGATGTATCAAAATTCGCATCTGCTCTGATGAGCATTCTTCAATAGGGGAAAATTCAAACCCAAATACCTCTTGTCTTACATCTTGCTAAATTTTGCTTGACATCCCTATTAGGAGAAAATTTCTGCTTTCAGTTTCATTGTGACTCTCTCTCCCTTTGGCCTGAGGTGACAGGTAAAACCTTTGACATGCTGTCTTTTTTAAGAAGTTGACAAGCTGTCTATTTTTCACACTTGAGAAAACCATGTGTAAAAGATTTCAAAAATCTCAACTGACAGCTGTGAAATTAAGAACAGTTTTCTGACCAGATGCTGGTATAGTAAAATAACATTTCTTACCCTGTGGTGTGCAGGCTGGTGGGCTCTACAGATTCTTCTCAGACCATGGTGTGTAGGAAAAAACATCAAATCAGTTGTTAATCAGATCAAATGTGCTATTGGAAGGTTCACATCTTCAGAGGAAAACAGAAAGCTGTCACAAATTCCCAAATGTGGACGTGTCCCTTCCCAAGGTGCAAATGTCTGTGTTCTGCACAAGCACTACCAGGATGCGTAAACAGGAGTGTAAGAGCAGCAAGGCTGACGTTGCGTTTTGAGAAATTTTGCACAAGTTCCTTGGGATATCACTGCATACTGGCTGGGGTCCTGAGCATTTACATTTGTATGAGGAAAAGAAACAGATCTAGCAAAATTCAAACCCTTTAACATCCCACTAAAGAAGGTAAAAGATTCCTGTTAAAATATTTAGGATTAAACCCACTGTCTACCATCAGAAGCAATGTTCCCAATTACAGCTAATTTATCATTGTGGAGGGCATCAGGAGATTTCCAATCTTTAAAGCAGAATGAAGTGATGAAAATGTAATACCCAAAAATAAAGATGAATAAGATGATATTGAAGACTCATGAGAAATTGAAATTGATTTGAAGGCCAATATAATTTTCCAATAGAAGACAGTATTACATCTTCTTCTCATACACAAATGTATAAGAAACAATCAAATTTTATTGTTTCAGAAAAGATGTACCATAAGTGGAGGTGGTAACAGGAGAGAGCCAAATTGTTCTGCTGCTCTGGGGACTTTTGCTTAGGCACGTGGGATTGACCAGCTGCCTCTAACAACTGTGGAAAAATATAAAATAAAATAAAAACTGCACTGATGCTAAATTTTCTAACTCCAAGCAGAATATTTAGTAAGTAAGTGTCCAAACCCAAGAAACATAGAAAAGGATGTTTATAATTATCTTGATTTCTATGGGACGAGATAGGTAAAAAAGTAAGTCTGAGTAGGAAGAGAAGTGAGTATGAAGAGCATAACTCTTAAGAAATTCAAATTCGTGAGCATAAAATTGTGTCTTGTTGTGGTCAGAACCTTCCTGAACTGAAATAATCAAGATTAATTAAAATTAGTCAGGTTATTTAGACTTCAATATTTCTGTACTATACTGTGGTGTACAGTAAACCTACATGGAATGGGTGTCAAGACAAAGTCAAAATCTGACTGTGACTGTGTGGAAATCCTCAAGACAGTGCCCTAAAGAGCAAGGATTTCCTTTTCACAAACCATATTAGGGTAGAAATTATAACAGTGCAAGGTTCAGAAAAATATAAAGAGGTCACATAGTGGGGATATGGACTTAAAGCATCCCAAGTACCTCTGTCCATGGTCAGCTATAAAACTCCAGTGCAGAAGATTCACCTTGGATAATCTTGGCTGGAGTCGCATGTCCCAAGCCGGAGGGCTGTGAAGGAAGCCCCAGTATGTTTTAAGAAAACACTCCAGCACATTAAACATGGTGTCATTTCTTAACACAGAATTCAGTGCAAGATAAGACATCACTTTCCCCAGACCTTTGGTGTATGAAACCAGCTCCAGCTCCCTGACGTTCCCCCAATGCACCCCATTGCAAGAATAGCTTCAGGTCGGCTCTCCCCCTCCAGATGGATTTTGCTCTGTCCTTGCAAAGGTTGACTGCATTTCCCTAGATCTCTGCCCAGGCTGGTTGCCTGCAGCACAGCAGCGCTCGCTCCACCTGCCAAGCATCCCCAGCTGGTGGACAGGTATACTGGGTCAGTGCTACTGCCAGCCAAGGCATCCCCACCTGCTCCATGAGTCATCCTGACAGGAGTTGCTCCCGTTGCCTTTAATGGCAGCTCAGGGTGATCAGCTCCATCCTTTTTTCTATCTTACAAATAACTACACTTGGGCAAGACACATCCCATCTTAAATTTTCCAGTTCGTGCTCATGAATACTGCAGGGACGCAGCACTGGAAGAGGTCATCTGGGAAATGGTGCTTTTTGCTAGCAACAAGATCACCGTATGTCCATTTACAGAAATTAATCAGAGTTGCCTGAAAAGGATTACACTACTTAAGAAAAGATTTCTTTGACACTGCTTTTCCAGGTGACAGTGCTCTGACGGCAAGAAATAACTTGCCTGTTCCTACTCTCCTGTTTGACTCTCTCATGTGCTTTGCAGAGCTGTTTTTCTCCATCTAAAAGTTGTCTGCCAGGTATATTGTTGAGGGGATACATTTTTGGTTTAGTTTTTGTGAGGTTAAAAGCATCACATCTCTTGGCACAGTGTCTCCATTTGCTTTGATCATTCTGATCATCCTCCACTTGAGTGTGAGTGCATCTTCCTGGACGTGCATGTTTAGAAGTGTACACAATGCTTCAACTCAAGGGAAAGAAAATCCAGCAATGGCCTATTTTCTTGCTTCGTCAAGAAATTACTTGACTGGTAAATCTCCAAACCACAACAGATTTCCTCATGGCTAAATCATGTTCTTGGGGCTCATATTTGCCCTGTGACTACCTAGCATACTTCTATACACCCCACCTTTTTATTCTCCATCAGAGAAAAAGCATTTGTCTGCTTTTTGTCATTAGTCTTTATGGGAATTCCTACACTGCTGGATAAAGATGAGGCCAAGAATCCCAGATCAGCTCACACCCACACTGTCATGTAGAAGTGCGTTTGGACATCCTCCAAAATTAAGTTGGGAGTGAAATAACAGGGTGCAGAGAAGCAGATAATCAGCCTCTGGGTTTGGCCTGGCTCTCTTTTATCTAATGATGTGGAGGCACTCAAAGAGTATGTGGTTTCATGTTTTGCACTACTAATGTTGCTCCTGATTTCCATTTCCCACAGGCTTTTTAAGAGGATGGAAGAGTTCTTTGCTTTAAATTATCTATCATATGCCAAAACTTGGTGCTAGGATTGTCAATAATAAGGTAAAAAAGGATGAGTTTCATGTCTGATTCTGGAGGATCCGCAGTCCAAAAGTCCTTCAAGCTTTAATCCCCTTCCCCAGCACTGCTTGCGGTGACCTTCCTTAAGAAAATGATAAACATCTGTTAGTTTTTATTAGACTCAATTACCTACATCTCTTTTGCTCCTTCTTAAGTAGCTGTACCGACTGCTGGTCATTAAGTGCTTCCCCACTTGAGGGAGATACTGCAATGTTTTGCTTTCTTGTGACATCAGAACATGCAAGTGTTGTCACACCAACTTAAGGAGCCTGAAATAGTTCCTGTCAGGCATAACTATAAAAAATATTTGACAGGGAACGGGTTCCTGGCAAGACCAAGTGGTCAAGTGGGGCCTTTCCCATCTGCTGTACCAGCATGCACACAAAAAAAAAAGCAGTGTGAAGACAGGGAATCAGGGGACAACAGAAGCAGGAAAGTGGTGAGGAGAAAGGGAAAGGAGAAAGGGAAATGGGAAAGAAAACAGAAATAGAAATTTCTTAGAAGGATAGCTCATCATAGCATGAGTCAGCTTAAGGCACCAGACCTGGACCTTTCTCACAGATCCAGAAGCAGTTCTTTTTGGCTTTCCTTATTTCTGTCAGATGAGAAATGGGTCAGTGTCTTAATGAATGTCTTGTCCCAGAAGAGGAAGTATGAGGAGTTAGCCAGGCAGACCCCAATTCCTTATTGTTACTTCTGTGAGAGGGCCAGGACCTGGCCTCAGTGAGGAGGATCAGGGAAAGATGATGTTGATAAAATGAATACCTTGGGGAGTAAGATTTGTTGTACCAGAATGGATGCTCAAAGAAGCTCCTTGGTTCTAGGAGCGTGGCTGTAATTGTATTTTGGTGCTAACTTCTGGTATCACGCAAACTTGTCGCTTCTGCAGCCACAGAAAAATGGAGTGGGGCACAGACCCAAGGAAAGGAAGAAGGAAGCAAAGGGAAGGAAATCTTACATTGGTGTGGACATGAGGACTAGGAAAAAAAGGTGAAACAATGGGCAATATGGAAATGTATGAGCAAAAGAAAAGGGACAGAAGAGAGAAGGGAAAGGAGATAGAAAAAAAATTTTATTGCTAAGGTCCAAAGAAGGAAAGCCATTCAGTGACAGAGGAAGATACATGCTGCAGTTAGAGTAATATGGAAAAGCTTAATATACATCAGCCACGCTATGACTGTGACATAAACCCAATACAACTCAGCGCTTACAAGCTGCATGTTTGAGAGGTAAAGAGGGCAAGAAGGTATGAGACACCAGTTTAAAACAGTTTGCTCACATGGGAGCAAAGAGGTAGAGAGTTTTAGCGTGTGGGCACGAGCCATGTTGCACCACTCAATCTCAGAGTGAAATAAGAGACCCTGGACGGTTCTCTTTAGTGGTATAGAGGCACAGACAGTGACATCGGGGGCGGTTTGGGTTGAGGTACTGATTACAGTGGAGATGTCTAAAATAAGGAGAGATGAAACTGCCCTGGTGCACTGGCAGCCTCTTTGTACTATCCCCTTTGCTGCTCTGCCCCAAGCAAACTCTGTTACTTCTCCGTCATGTGAGTTTGAGCCACTCGCTTAAATGTGTAGCCTTTTAATTCTCCCATAAACAAAACGCAAAAAGTGCTATGAAAACCTGTATGATTTAAAACAGCAGATGTAACTCTAATATCCCCATACTTAAACTGCAAGTGAGGAGGTTTTTATCAGTGTTTGAAGACTTTCTGCTGAAAGTAGGGCCCTGGGAGCATGAATAATTTTGCCTTGTTGCACCAATGTATAAATTCTCCGTGGTGCCACAGAGGTCAATGATGCTTCAGATTCCTACAGGTGAAACTGACTATGAAATGTGAGCAGCCTTGCTGTGAATAAAAATAAATAAAAATGAAGCAAATCCTACCCCAACACATAGACTTTTTGATCAACTTCAGGCTAGTAATTACTGCATGCAGACTGGCATTCCTAACCATGATTTTTCAATAAAACAATGCAAGCTTTTAAAATGCAGCCATCACATAACAACAGACAGAGGAAGCTCATACAAGTACAGATGACACCACCAAGCCCTTTAAGTGATAAACTTTCACCTATCTGAGCCAAACAAAATTTTCTTGCTAAAAATACACTGTACCAGCAAATTACATACACTCAAGCTACACATTAAAATGCAGAGAGAGCTCTCTGGATTTGAGAACAAATATAGTCCTGTGTCAGCACTGACTGATTTAAGGCTGCTAAAGTGATGCTCTTAAACAATTAAAAATATCCACCAGTCCTGTCAAGATGCTCTGCTGGGCCTTTCCATCTCCCACTATGCTAGAGCAATTCCACAGTGATGGGCTGATGGTGATGCACTGTGACATTTGAGAGTATAGGGCTAAGCTCTTACATTTCCAGTCTCCAGTACTCCAGATAAAGGACAAGAAGAGAGGTGGTTGCCAGCAACCAGAGCCCTTGAACAGCACAAATCTTGGAAATGTCAATGCATCCAGAAAGATAAAAAGAACTGAAATTCACAGCAGAGACTCAAAGCTCACAACACATTTTGAGAACGTAGATGTTTCAGGATGACTGTTGAGCATGAGCATCATGTTCTCCTGGGACTGAGAATCAACATGTGTTGGCTTGGATTTATAAGCTCCTTGTTTCAAAAAATTATCCCATATAAGTTCTTAGTGAAGAGGGACTGTATCCAAGAATACCTTGTAAAAATTGTCCTGCATAGGAACAGGAAGGAAGGTCAGATGGTGTGATATTATCCAGCAAAAACATTCAGAGCTGACCTTGGCAGTCTAATCCATGGCTGTCATGGATTTTGGACCCAAAACAACTGGGTGAAGGTGCTGTGGGTGTCCTGAAAATCCCAGATTTCCTTGTTACCTGCTTGCATTTCCAAAGAGATGAACTGCCTGAAGACTGTGAGAACAGAGACCTTGCAGGGCAAGAAGCCTTCCCAGCAACCAGCGTCTGAGAGATGGGAAATTTTTATGTTCAGGCTTCATTTCTGAGGATCTCTGTTGAGTTGTGTATGGCTTTAACCTTGCCTTAAATGGAAATAGAACAAAATTGGTCCTTCAGTGAAGTGGCTGCCAGAGGCATGAATAATGTGACCTCCTACTTACACGACAACACCCTAGCCTGACATGGTTTTCTTTTAGTTCATATATACCTTATATTTACTATATATACACCATATATTTCTTTTACCTACGAACATACACAGATAAAGAAATTGATTCTTTGTGCCCTATCACTAGTCTTCCAGGGTTTGCAGCAGAGGCAAGGTCCACAAGACTCCGTCCACAAAGAGCAGCACAAATCTCTAGAGCTCCCCACTGATAGCAGAAACAAGAACCTGACAACTTGGAAATCCCCAACATGCTGGGATGTTTTCATGGCTGAGGTCCCTCAGCTGCCTTTTTGGGGCTATTCAGTTTTATCTCAAGCTCCTGGAACAACAGCAGCAGAACTGGACTGAATGTGAGAGTCAGGTACAAGAAAAAAGAGCTGCACAGGCAGGTGAGATCCATTTGTAAAGGTTGCTGCAATTAATAACCAGTTGTAAGGTTTATAGCTTTATTACCTGTGACCTTGCCTGTAGGGAAAACTAGGGTTAGCTGCATCAGCCATCACCAGGTGCAACTAATGTGAGAGCTGCTGACTTTGTTC
This sequence comes from Tichodroma muraria, assembly GCA_013390105.1. Taxonomy (NCBI): domain Eukaryota; kingdom Metazoa; phylum Chordata; class Aves; order Passeriformes; family Sittidae; genus Tichodroma; species Tichodroma muraria. Next base: position 3,840 of record WAAG01037104.1, on the reverse strand, counting down.
TGAAGGAAGAAAACATATTTTTCACT
>WAAG01037097.1:554-11244 GCA_013390105.1 Tichodroma muraria | reverse complement strand
TCATTTAACATGTAGATCATGTTCATTGTAAATCCTCCTCCTTCCCACCCTTACACAGCATTCAACTAAAGGGCATTCAGATGTCCTGAAGATCTAAGCCCAAGTGGCAAACCAAGGGACCATCCAGTTGTGTGAGAGTTAAATGCATGCTCAACTGTATTTGTAGAGTGATGGGGATTTTGGTCTTCATTCTTGCATTCCTTTCCCTTGCATTTCTGGTAAACATAAAAAAAATCTTTTCTTGTTCATAAACGATATCAGTAATCCTATTATAATTTAATTTACTTTATGCTACTTATGACATGTTTATTCTCTGTAATTCACTTGGCTTTAGTACCCAGGAAAGTACTTTAGTAAAGTTCACTTTGTTTTATTTTCAGTTCTTGCTGTTGATCTTTCATTCCAAAACTTCACTGAAATATGTATAGAAACTAAAAAAAATCCCACAACTTTACATTTAAATGTTAAATATACCATTGTAAGTGAAATAACAGAGATATTTATAGGTAATTCCCCTAAAAAAATCTATCTCTTCTTTGTGGTCCTACATTAGGGCCTGAGAGTATCCATTGCAGGTGTCTGGGATGCCCTTGGATCTTCACAAAAGGCATGTGTAAGTCTGAACATCCTCAGGACACTGAGCTCACACAGAACTGTTCTTCCCCATCAACATCCTGGCTGCCCTCTCTGACCTCTCCCGAGGCAAATGGAACACTTTTGTTGCCATCTCCATATCCCAGTTTGCTGGAGGAGGAACTGCCAACACTTAGATAGCCATCACATATCCAGCCAATGCCAGGTTTGATATTTATCAAGCAGAACATCTTGACAAATGGATGGGTGAGTGAAACACATTCTAATTGCTAGAGAGGCACTCTAGAGAGTCAAAACATTCCCACAAGAAGACATAATGAGTCACAGGAATTACTGAGAACTCTTGAGGGGGTTTTTCCTGTAATACTGGAAATATTTACATATTTATAAGGTGTCTGGTTCTACAGATCTGCTTGCACAAAACTTACATTTCTGCCACTTCACTCAGAAGACAGATTGTAAAATTAACTAAGAATAACACAGAAGCTGTTGAACTTTATCCTACTTTAACTAACTGGCTTCTACATGATATTAATTATTTCAACTGAGCTCAGCTATACAATGTACACTATCTGGGACTCTATTCACATCAGAAGTCACTGACCATGTTATTTGTTTGTTTGTTTATTTGTTTACTTCAGGGTGTTTTTTTTGTTTTTTTTTGTGTGTTGTTTTGTTTTGTTTTGTTTTGGGAGGGCTTGGGGGGATTTTTTGTTTTGTTTTGTTTTCTGGGTTTTTTTTGTTGGGTTTTTTGGTCTGTTTGGTTTTGGTTTTTTTGGTTTTTTTTTTTTTTTTTTGCCATGTGGGGTTGAACTCTAATAACCAGGGTCTTGAAGTTTTGGAATAGGTATTTCAGAGCCTACGGCCTAAATTATCACCCCTGACATTCTTAATTCTGCACGTCCAGCTTCTGAGAGCAAATTGAGAATAACGGGTCCTGAGAGAATAACTACACTGAAAAAATGACTAGTGCCATGATATAAATTCTGAGGAAATAAATAGTTCTCTCAACTGTGTTTAAGTAGCATTAGAGATGGGAGGGACATTAGAGTCCACTCAGTGATATACTGAACAACTTGCCATTCTGTCAGAGCTCCTGTGATTCAGTGAGGTCAGAGGGAAAACAAAGATATCCAAGGAACCAACAGCTTTGACTACCAAAGCACACAAGGGGGCTGAAATGAGGTTATATGGAGAATCTCCTTCCTGGCATTTCCCACATTCCAAGTGCTTGAGTTAGGCTGCTCTTGTTCTTCCAAATTTGTTTAAAGGAGGAGCGTGTCCACATGTCCTGCGTATAAAACATTACTGCCCACGGAGGGCTGGTTTAGTTGGGCTTTCTCGTGAGAACAACTCCTGTTATGGCCGTGTGGAGATCTGGATGAGAAATCCCAAGGCTCTTAAAGTTGTTTCAGATTCGCTACTGATTTCCACAGTGGATCAGAATTTCACCTTTAACACTGCTCAGGCTCAAAACACAACTGAGGGAAATGGAAGCAAACGGTAGTAAAGCATCAGCAGTAAACCTGCCCCACAAATTTCTCGTGGTTTTACAAGGATGTAGTTAATACATTAAGTTGTTGTTACCTAATTAGGTGACTTTTATTGTGCCATCAAATGGAAAACTGATACCAAATGGCATGTGCATATGAATGAATGAGAGAATGGAAACAGCGTTATCAGAGCAGAAAAGAGTCTTCATCTGAAGCATGGGAGCAGAGACTTTCTGAAGGACAGTACACTTATATGGAGGAAATAATAGTGACTGCTAATTATTAAGAAGTTACTGGGGTTTCTGTCTTTATAGAAATAAATAAAACTGATCTAAAACTCATACTTGCAACATTAAATAATACCCGCATCAGTACTGTGGTTTACGACTGCTCTTTCTCCAAAAGTCACGCCAAAAGCATCATGAAACCCTTTGAGGGTTCTGCATCCCTTACCCATTTTCGTAGAGCAAAAATCAGAATAACTGTGTCAGGGTGCAAAGTTTTCTCACTTTGTCCCTGTTCTCTTTCTCATTGAACTTTACTGGAAAAAGAATTGGACACAGGAGTAAAAAAAAAATATTTACAAGTTTACTGAAGGCGACAGAATTGGAAGGTAAACGAGCAGATATTTAATGATACTTTTGGCACTCTCTGTGTCATCACTAAAAGTTCTTACCTTCATTGAAAAATACACCTTTATTAAACCAAGCATGAACAAACATAGTATCACTGAATTGTTAAGGCTGGAAAAGACCTCTATAATCACTGACTGCAACCATTTACCCATCCCCAGTGTGCTCTCCACTAACCCCGGAGTCTCGAATTGCCACATCCACATGACCTTTGAACACTTCCAGGGATGGTAACCACCATTTCCCTGGGCAGCCTACTCCAGACTCAGTCTGTGACATTAGACCCACTGATAAATGCAGCAGCAACATCAGATGCAAGGAGAACTTCAGGCAGGTCGGGATATCAACAAAACTAAACCAAACTGAGCAGTCCTGGATCCCCACTTCAGTGCCTCCCTCTCTGCTCACAGAAGCCTGGTCTCAGGAAACCAGAGCTGCATTCCCAGGCATGGCAACAGCAACTCCCTCAGGGAGACTCAGGCTGATGTGGCACCTGGAACACTGCTGGTCAAAGATTTAGGTGTTTAAATCCTAACCATCTGCTCAGCTGAGCCCTGTCCTCCTCCCACAGTAGCTGTGCCTCCATCCGAGCTGCCCATTCCAGCTCGTGGAACCTGAGGCTGGCTGTGAGCTGCCATCCATCACTGCCCGGCCAGGCAGCCTCTTTATACTGCGGAACTGTCACGGGGGGCTCAGCTTTGTGTCTCAGCAGTCTGACTCCACTCATAGGTGGCTACAACAAATCACAGAAGGGGACTTTTGATGTCGTAACAACTCTGGAAGTAGCAGATCTCTTCTGCTGGCAGCATGGGCCGCACAGGATGGGGTGGGGAAGCACATCTGAGGCAGGAGAGCATCCTGAGCCAGTGCTTCCAAGCCTGATGATGGCTTTGGGGAAGCTCCCTTTAAGATAAATGATCTTTTTTTTTTTTTTTCAATATTGCTTGATTAACATTGTTATTCACAAATGACCTAGAAATGCTGTAGGGGTGTTGATCTTGTGATTTATTTGAACAGACCATTTTTACAAAACCTTTGTTATTTTCTTTTGAAGCCGAGAATTTTTCACAGTGGGGAAAAATCTCAGTAGTTACCTACTGTCGAGTTTCTACTGCAACAGCAGAAAAGAGAAAAAAAAAACTTGCCAATTACTTCTTCAGCAAAAAAATCAGTGGAAAACATCAAAGGAAGATTTCCACATGGAGATGACTTGAAAGTTGAATCACAAGTCGTCATTCTGCATTGTGGGTTATAAGAATCACATATAAACTACTTATTCTACAGTCATCTTTCTAGGAGGCATTTACAAGGAGGAATAAATCCAAACTCTCAAATGAAAAAAATGTCCTTACAGCAATTTATCAATCTTTAATAGCTGTCCTGCTATTTAATATCATGTTTGAGGAGATTCACCATGGCTTTGTGGATAAACATTTGTTAAACACAGTTTGCTTCTTCTTTCAAACAATCAGGTTTCAAATGCAGCCAGAGTGTTTAACTTCCCAAGAAGCATTTCCATTTGTTTGTACAATGATTCACTCCTCTATCCTATTTCTGTATATTTTTCAAATAAAACACTTTTTTCTTTTTTGTTTTTCTAGTTATGGGAATGACATCATGTGGAAAGCAACAGTCTTAGGAATTTCTCTCTGGCTATGCTACTGTAGATGCTTCACCCTTTCATTTCTTAATTTCTAGTGACACACAGCATTATGTCATACATGTAAATAATATGGTCAGAATAGCCAATTGAAATTCTGTGTGAGAAATTTTTTCATTAATTACTACTATTTACGGGCTCTTGTTCTAAATAGAAAGTTATGCTGATACAAAGAAAATAAATACCAGTATCATGTTGTTCAGGAAACTACAAAAGAAAGTACTCAGGTGGGGAAAGTGAGTAGTTATTAGTAGATAAATTAAAATATTTTTGAAAAAAGGGGGCATTTGTTGGTGGGATGAAGCTGGTGTTGGCCTTGACATGCAGAAATATATTATCAATTTTATTATAAAACTTTTTTAACAGGATCTGTAATTAGAAGACTGAAAAAAGCCTTTACTCCTCAGCTAAACCATAAATGTCATGTTGGACATACACATCAGTAGGAAGAAGTGAACTGTTGCATAAATGGAGAAAGGTGTTTCTGAAAAAGGGACTAAGTCCTATGGTACGTGTTTTATTTCTGAATTTCCTTGAGCACAGCTGAAACTCCCGCTCAGAGCAAAATGATCTGTAATTCCTATTGGACACGAGATTTCTGTTAGAGGCTGCCTAAAGGGCAAGTGCATTTGTTTGCAAATGTCAGACCTGGAGAAAGAGAACTAAGCCCTGAGAACAAAGCTTTCCTAATGCCACATGACACAAAGCTCAACAAAGAGTATCTTGACAGGTAGGGGGTGGAGGAGGGAAAAATCCCATGGCCTGTCTGCCTCAGCAGGAGCACGCAAGTAATGTGGCATGAGGCTTACAGGGAAAAGTACTGAAAGCCTGAAAAATGTGTGCTACACAAACTATTCACTGCCTAACACACACTGTGTTAGCTCCTGAGCTCCTTTAGCACAGGACCTTGCACAAGAGAGACCCTGAGAAACCTTTCGTGGCTTGCAGCAGTATCTGCCACGCAGAAGTGCGAGACTGCGTGAAGGTAATTCAATCCGGCAGCAAATTCTGCTGTCTCTCAGTAAGCTCAAGAGGTAACTCTGCATTCATCTAATGTCAATCTGGCCCAAATTAAGGATTACAGGGGTGGAATTTTGTGGGTGAGAGGAGTGAGAAGGAATTTTGATTAGCAAAGACATCTCTCAGAGTTGTGTTTAGGGGGGAAAAAAAAAGCATTAGCTTGGGAAAAATCTGCATTAACTTCATATCAATTTTGAAAATTCATTTTTTTCTGTGTGTTTCAAGTAATGTTAATGTAGACTTTGCATCAATGGTTGCTTTACAGAGTCTTTTCCTTCTGTCATCTCAGACTGCAAAAAGCTGTAGAGGTATAGCCAAGGATTATATATATCCTGTGTTATGTACTCCAACTGCTCAGACATTCTGTCCTTTGAAGCTTAGTTTTATTCCAATAATCAGTTTTAAAATTGTATAAAAGAAGCCACACAGCACTTTCACTGGGATGATTGAATCTGTTGTATTTCAATTACTCTAATTTCAAATACTAACATAAAGAATCCTAAAAAGTTTTGACTTTTGGATTGGTTCAAATGGTAAAGGATTTCTTACATTTTTTTGTACATATGTCAGCATTCTTCTATCACTGCTGAAACATCCATCTTTGTATTTTGATGATAAAATGCCATTGGCATGGCTACAGCATCTTAAAAAAAAAAAAAAGTAAATATCTATCAGTACTTTAATTTGTGTGCCTGTGTAAGACTTTAAATGTCAAAAACTCCCAAGCATGAATGTTGTCTCTTCTTCCTCTCTATTCCTGGCTGCACTCCATAAACATAACCTGGAGCTCTAGTGTCTTTGCTGCAAATAAAGAATGGCCCTCAAATTGGCTGGTGTAAATGTGGAGAGAAAGTTTGGGAAAGTGAGGGAGGTGCCATGCAGTTTATCATGAGCTTCAGTATCTAGGAGCTGGAAGAACCACAACACTTCAGACATTTTCACGCTTATCGAGAGAAACCGCTGGAAAACGTGATAATGAACAGATAATCAGCTGCAGCTTCTTGAAACCTCCCCGTTCCTCGAATGTTCCCTATTTCTCCAGCTCGCAGCACAAGTCGAACTTCACAGTCCATAAAAATATTTCTGTTTGTTTGAGCAGCCTGTGCTAGCCTGCACAGCAGGGGGGTGATAGAAAACCAGGGTCATTATAAAGGTGTCTTTGAGTCTCGGAGGGGCAGTTCACAGCTTTCCAAGCTTCCTCTGTTCCTGCTGTCACCCTGCACACTCTGTGCAGTCACTCTGTGACTGGTGGCCCAGAGCAGCTCCACGGGTGGGGTCTGCCTCCTGCCAGAAAGTCTGTTTAACTTCGATCCATCCCCCACATCTGTGCAGCTTAAGGCAGCGCAGAGCCCCAGGGCAGAGACCAGGCAATGATCAGTAAAAGTACCACTAAAAAGCCAGCCAGCAGGATGTCAAGACGCACTGCATGGCCACAGGTTGTCTACCTCTCTTTTTGCACCAAAGAGGAGACTGACATGTAGGAGACCTCTTCCAGTTTTATTTTCCAACAGGTATATTTTTAGGAAACTGAGAACTTCTGCCACAACAAGAAAACGCTGTCTTTCAAGCATCAGTTTCATTCCATTTGAGGATTGAGAGACCTCCAAATTTTTCTTCTGAAAATGTGAGGATAAAGGCATTTCACCCCCATCTTGCTCTCTAACCATCTGTTTCTTCTGCCAGTCTGGGAGTATCTATCATAATTTTTTACAGAAAGCTATTGTTTGATGAATGATAGGGATAGCATCACCCTTTCAGGTCCACGAAAGAAATTCTGGTTACACTGCTATAGTTTAATGGTTCTCTGTGCTGCTGCAGCCGTTTTACAGGCAGTGGTTTAAGGAATAGAACTTAGTAGGAGAGAAGATTAAACTTAGCATGGTTCTCCTGCAGATATGCACTGGCAACTTGTCTATCATAGTTTATTTAGGTGGAATTGCCACTATGGGAGATGGCAGTCTGTCACCACACAGTCTGCCTGAAAACATTGCATGCCCCACAGCTGTAGTGTTCACTCACAGCACCTTTTCTCCCTGAAGCCTGGGTTTGGTGCACCTATAAAATATTGAACAGAATAAATAAAGGAATATGTGGTACCGGTTTAGCATTTTCTGATTTTCTTTGGGCACCTTGCAGAGCATGACTTGGTCAAATACAGGAGCCGCAAATAAGTGATTTAACTGAGGGATTTTGGCAAGGGAGGGTGTTTTGAATGGAAAGTAAACCAGGGGGACAACTGTTAATTTTTAAACTGATTGGAGTGAACTGTTGCCCATTTTTGTGTGTCCACCAATTTGATTTGCTGTGTTTGAATTTGTGAACAATTCCAGCTATCTGGTATCCAGGTAGTGACTGGTGTTGTGCCTGTGTTATCAAAAGTCAGGGTTGCAGCTATCTTAAGCAGACATAATTCCTGACAAAGCACTTCCCTTCCGTGGAGTTCCTTGTAGCAGAAGGACTTTTCAAAATGAGTCAGGCACCGTGAAATAAGGTCTGTTTAATATGAGTCACCTTGGCCTCGATATCTTCCAGTTATATTTTGCCAAATTAGTTTGAAAAACCTAGAAATAAGCAACAATGTTTTAGAGTAACTTTTTTGAACTTCTTCACCACCAATGGCAAGTAAGAGGGACTTCAGGAAGTGAGTTAGATGTGAGTTAATGATTTAGAGCTTTTTTAGTGGAGTTTGTTGTACTAAAACACCATTTACACCAAGGAGTAACTCACAGATCTTCACAATATCATACTGCAAAGCAAGGGAAATAAATTCACACTAATTTAATGCCATGAACTGCATCACTCTGGTTAATCCTAGATGGATTTGTAACATTAAAGCAATAGAAGCTATCTTATTAAAAATGTAAGGAGAGATTTTAAGAGCTCTGTTGAAAACAATTAAGGAAAATCTTGTTCTTCAAACATGAAAGAAAAAATGGAATCTTACCCTCTTGCTTTGGCATAAAATATATTTCTAGGTGGTAATTTGTGGGGGGTTTTCCCATTTCTTTCATAGATTTTATTCAAAAGCAAAGTAATCCATTGATCAGGAGAGGGTCTTTATAACAGCTTTGTCCTCTCATGCTCTTACAGTGTCTGCCTGAATTGAGCTCCCACATCCTTATTTGTGCTGTCAGTGGCACAGATTTGTTCCAACTCATCCCACCCACCACTTCATCACTTTCTGTTGTTCTATTTAAAAAATACCCTCTTATTTGTTATTGTAATCTACACGTTCTCAGAACCCGTAATAAAGAGTAACATTTGGTAATGTTGTGCTTATCCAGAAAATAGATATGATCTAAAAAAACATGACTCTGGTTGTAAGGGGAAAACAACCCAACAGTGAACAAAAGCAAACTGTTCCTAAAGGAATGCATGACTCGGGGGACCATTTGATGATCTTGGGCATACTTAGCAAATAGAGTACTACAGGCTGTTTTGAACTCAAAATCCAGTGACTACTGCCCCTCTACAAAGTAGGGTCATTAGATACTGGTGGCAAAACATTGCTGTTTATTTATGCTTATTGCTTTTCACCTTGTTTTTAAGGTGCCCTTAGGTATGGAAGGCTGCCTGAAGATAGCAAAGGCTTAGAAGAAGTAAGTGCTGAATGCATGAAGTAACCAGCTGAGGTCATCTAAATAACTTCAAAGTGACAGCCAAGAAATAATTATTCAAATCTCACTGGTTTTGCACAAAAACCTTACTCAATAGCAAGGACTGTGTATTTCTAAGAATGGAAGTATTTTCCACTGATTAGGAGTTTTCGATGAGTGTATCACGAAATACAAAACACATGACATTAATCTTGGGGCTAAAGAACAACTCTGATAATATCTGTGCTCATTAAATTTTTCATTCCAAATACTGTTTATCGTACAAATCTCTTGCATCATGAGTTTTCTATCTGCCCAGATGAGCAGAGAGGAAACTTCCTTCTCCACAGAAAAGCTCTCCCTGGAATGAAAAAATTGCACACTTTTCATGAAGCAGAGAGATGAAATGGAGAAACAAGATTCCACATGCTTGGAGGTAGTTTCTAGCATGTCAGGATGCCAGAGGAAAATGCAACTCTTTGAGTAAATAATATGAAAATGTGCAATTGTCTACAGAGAACAAAATGAGAAAACCAGCTATTTTATCTTGTAGCTCAGTAATAGGTTCTATACTCAACTAATCTTTTATATTGTGTACTACGCTAAAGCTCTAAACAAATGAAGCTGCTCATATGATTAATGAAATGCAGTACTTCTTTACAAGAAACCTTTTCCGTGCTACCCTCTGCTTTCTCTTGGAAGTCAGTTTCACTGAACAGATGGCAAGTGAGTCCACAATAAGGCTTTCATGACTATCGTATAAGTATTTAATCTCTTAAAACAAATAAGTTCCAGTGTAAATCCACATGGCAATGCATACATACACACAAATACACAAATATGTATATGAACAAACACATACAAATACATGTAGAAATATATATCAAATCAAATACCTGTTGTCAAGAAGTTTCTGTAGAATGTAATGGAGAAAAAGCCTTTAGAGTTTCATAGACATCTTTTTTAAATGTTCAAATCGTAGTAATGGTGAAATTTTTTTCTGTGGTTCTTTAAAAAATCATTCTTCATTATCTTACCATAGACATTCAGCAACTTACTGCATTCTATATGAAGATCACCAAAAGAAGATAAAAGAAGTAATTTATTGCTTGGATTTTTTACATTTCTTTTTAAATTTCTAAAATATTTTAAGGAGTGATGCAGGACTTTCTTACAAATATATATCTGCTTTTTTATTCTCCACTGCTGTGATCTAATGACATTTTTTGCTGCAATATATAGAATTGGTATTAAATTGAATATTTAAATTTAATCTGTAGCACTATTAAAGTCATCAGTTTTAAGCATCACAAGAGGTTGAAGCTGTCATGGCTCTAGCTGAGCAAATAATTGGATATATTAGTCACAAATTATTGTTTCAATAGACCTTTGAGTGAGTCATTATGACAGCCCTACTCTGCTCTCCTAAGAGCAATTAATAAAGCATTTTCTATCCCCTCAAACAGGAATGAAGAGAGAAAGTAAGTGTCAAAAACTGTGAAAAAGCAAGATTTACACTTTTTGAGCATGAAAAAGTAAAAGCCTCTCTCTTTTACTGGTCTGTATTATGACTATGTTCATGACTGATACGTTAAACTTATTCATAGCCATTGCAGAAGAAGCTATTGATCATAGAGTTTTGATCTACAGAGTCATTATTTTATGCTTTGTTGAAGATGCTTTAATTCAAAATTG
>WAAG01037092.1:70748-88584 GCA_013390105.1 Tichodroma muraria | reverse complement strand
ACACTGTAATATGATCTTCATGGTTCCTGCAAGCTTTAGGAGAGAGTGAACTATATGACAATTCCCTGAGCAATCTCCAGTTTTGTCTCACATTCAAATCACCACACACAGCCATAGGAAACAGAAAGAAAGAGGTCATGGTGTTCCTTCCCCCAGCATACTAATTTAACTCCTCCAGAATGAGTGGGGATAGTTCTCCTTCAGCACAGAGGGAAATTAATACACATCCTGGTATCTGACTGTGATGCTGAGACTCCTCATCTGTCTACAGTCCTGTTGACTTTGAGGTCAGGTTGAAGGAGTAGGATGTAGCTTTGCACTAATATAAAGCTTGTTGACCTTTCCAAAAAAAGAGAAATGTTTTTAAATGATGAAGGTTGATATAGACACACATATAACACAAAGATATTTAAAAAACTATTTCTATTTTTTATGCCCAAGAGAAAACAGGCATCACTGCACCCCAGGATGCAAAGCAACAGGGTCAAAAGAGGGAAATTTCTGTCTTCATTCACATCTAAAGTCCTTCAAGGTCCTTCTGTCATTTGTGAGCTCTCTGTCATGCATTCAACAGGTCACTCAATAAGCATCCAGTCAAGCCCTCTTCCAGTCTGCCAAATCTTTTCTCCCCACCAGGCTGATCCCCAAAGGCTCCCCTCACATCCAGCCCAGCCCTGCCTGGATTCCAGCTACAGAAAAGTTTCTCCAGATAAGTCACAAACCAGACAATTAACTAAATGGCAAAACATGAAAACCGCTCTTTTGCTTCCTAATGAGGACTCACAATAGCTATGCTGGATTTTTTCCTTTTATATTTATCAAGGTATGATTTAATTGTCATCAACATCCAAAAGACAAAAAAAAGCCCCGAAACTCAAACTGACAGACAATTCTTGGGGTTTTAGGTACTCTGTAGTAATGACTCATGCATTTACAGCTGGGATAATAATAGTTTAATACCTTGATCATATTGCATTTTGCATAATTTTACATAATTGTTCATAAGGGCTACAATTATTGCGACTGTGAAGTGTAAAACTACAGGAAGAGAATGAAAAAGCCAACTCAAATTAATACATTTAGCCTGATTTTCTTGTACTAATTACCACTGGGAAAACACATATTTTAACCTAGCAATGTTTGAGTGTTTTTGTACCGCAGTGCTGCCACAAATGAAACAGTATAAAAAAATACAGTTGTGGTTTAACCCCAGCTGGCATCTCAGCCTCACGCAGTGGCATGGGGGAGAGAATCGGAAGTGTGGAAGGGAGGAAATGAGGCAAAGACAGTTTAACAGGCAAAGCACAAGCTGTCCACGCATGCAAAGCGAAACAGGGACTCCCTTCTCCACTTCCCATGGGCAGGCAGGCTCAGACATCTCCGGGGAAGCTGGGCTCTATCAGATATAATGGAGACTTGGGAAGACAAACACCATCACTCTGAAAGTCCCCTCATTCCTCTTTGTCCCCCCATGCTGAGCATGACCCCACACGGCCTGGGATATCCCTTGGGTCAGCTGGGGTCAGCTGTCCTGGCTGTGTCCCCTCCCAGCTTCCCATGCACCCCCAGGCTCCTGGGCCGTGGGGTGAGGAGCAGAAAAGGTCTTAGCTCTGTGTAAGCCCNACCCCAGCTGGCATCTCAGCCTCACGCAGTGGCGTGGGGGAGAGAATCGGAAGTGTGGAAGGGAGGAAATGAGGCAAAGACAGTTTAACAGGCAAAGCACAAGCTGTCCACGCATGCAAAGCGAAACAGGGACTCCCTTCTCCACTTCCCATGGGCAGGCAGGCTCAGACATCTCCGGGGAAGCTGGGCTCTATCAGATATAATGGAGACTTGGGAAGACAAACACCATCACTCTGAAAGTCCCCTCATTCCTCTTTGTCCCCCCATGCTGAGCATGACCCCACACGGCCTGGGATATCCCTTGGGTCAGCTGGGGTCAGCTGTCCTGGCTGTGTCCCCTCCCAGCTTCCCATGCACCCCCAGGCTCCTGGGCCGTGGGGTGAGGAGCAGAAAAGGTCTTAGCTCTGTGTAAGCCCTGCCTGACATTCATGGAAACATCCCTGAATTATCAGCACTGCTCCAGCACAAATCCAAAACACAGCCCCACACCAGCTACCACGAAGTAAATTAGCTCTACGCTGGACAAAACCAGCACAACAGTGATTGGCATCCCAAGAGACAAATTACCAAGGACTATTAAATGTGCACAGGGCCACAGAGGTGTTCTGGCTTCCTGAAATATTTCTAGCAAAGAGAGAGTGGTTATGAGTGATTTAAAGTACAGATAGTGCTCACCTGTTTGGTTTTTAAATGTGTTATGTTTTGCTCTCTGCCATGCCACACAGCACTCTGGCTGTCAGTGCTGTGAGGAATGAGATGGGTTTGTGTTATTTTTACCATTTTCTCATTGCTCTAATTGTTCCCCAGTGTTTCTGAGGAAAAGCAATGTTCACTTGCAGGAAAAGAGGCAAAACCCACTCATTCGGAACACCAAAGCGGGTCTGAGGAAGGAGAAGCTGGGAAAGCTGCTCGCTTTGGTAGATGCAAATTTCTGTGCAAAAAATCATCCCTGTGGCTGGGCTTCCCTGGGTAGTGGTTTGCAGGCGCACACACACAGACTCCCACTGCAGGGACAGCTGCCCACTGTGTCACCAGCACCAAATCTCTCTCAAAACAGCCTGGCCAAGAAATCCTGCGGAAGCAGCAAACTCCATGAAAGGCAGGAGCTGAGAGCGTGAAGAGATGGGCTCAAGGGATGGGGCTAGCAGAGATCTGTCCCTGGCTACTGCCAGGAGCCGGAGCCACGCCGCCCCTTCAGGGTGAGTTCAGTGCTTTGTCTGAAGGGGGGCTCACATTGATATGCCAGCCTCCACGCTGAAGGCATTGAAATGCAGGCACATGTTTGCCTCTAATTGTTTGGGGGAGAGTGGACTGCCGGGAGCACCGACTTTTTAAATTGCCTGTGTTAGATCCCTCAGAGCTCGACTACCAGAGCTGTCATTCCTGTTTAGAGTTGTGGAAAGCCCACCAGACTAAGGTGGAAACAGGTCTTGGGCATGGTCTTCACCCCATGAAAGGAATGGGTTTTGCCCAGAAAGCTGCAATACTATGGAATGAGTTAAGGCACATTAACTCGTTCCTTAGTACTGCAGCTAACTAACCATCCTGAGGCACACAAACTGTGTTTCAGAATGGTTTCCATTTAAAAGCAACAATACAAGGCAGGAGAAGAGTGAGGCTTTTGGTGCACAGAAAACCGCTTGTGTGCTGCCTTTTTAGCTTGTTGGAGCAGCCTTTAGGTGTGATCAGTCTCTGTGGTTCAAACAAGACTCTGGCTTGTTGTTGAGTGGAACAAGACACAGATTTATGTGCCCCGCCTAAATTGCTCCTAAAGTGTGAGAAAGCATTGCCTTCTCTACATTTCCTCTGTGAGCTGAGGAGTAGGGTGAGATCAAATACTCTGAGTACTGACTTGTGCTCTTCATAGGGAAAGATTTTCACACAGATCTACTCAGACCTGTTGGTACACTTCTGTTCTCCATTGGCTCCTGCAGTGGTGGGAAGGGGGAAGATGGATAAACTGGCTGTGGCACAGAAAGGCCACCACAGCAATCGAGTCTGCACAGGGGTTTGAGTGTGGAGTCAGTTTTCTCAACAATATCTTGAGTTTAAAAACCTTCAGGATGGATGATAAAAAAATTTGCTCAGTCCAGTATCTTCAGGAGCCCTAATGACCATCAAAGCAATGACTTCATGGTGACATTCCTCCAAATCAGCTGTGTTATCTTGGAGTTAGCTGACCTCCTCTTTTCTGATTTTCCATCCCTCAAAGGCAAACCACGCTGCCAGCACAGCACTTGGACTTCTCAGGACCTGCTGTTCTGGCAGATCAGAAATAGATTTTTGTGCCCCTCTTATGTCAGTCTTCAGTCTCTGGAGACTGACCTGCAAGTTTAAATTAGCTTGTTCAGGCAGTGTGTAAAAATTAAAGCAGTCAGCTGGTGCGTGATGGTCGCTGTGCTGGGTGGTCCCTCAGGCAGGCTGGAGCTGAGACTGCTCTGGCTGGGGAGGGCTCAGGTCTCTGTGTCCCCTTGTGGAGGGCTGGGATGGGCATAAGATCCTGGGTGAGGCTCAGAGGAGATCTGGAGTTTCCTGCAGGACACATCAGAGGTGGGATCTGCATTCAGCCTCCCCCAGTGCTTCCCTCCTCACCTCCCCACTCTCAGGGTAATTTCTGACACACGGTGTTTTCCATTTGACTGACAGTGGCGTTTGTATGTCCTGTCCTGAAGTCCTTCATGCTCTGTCAGAGGGTGGTTAAGTCAGGAGAGAAACTCCATCATCCCTGTCTAATGTGGGGCACTCTTTGTGTGTCCCCTGTGCATGTGTTGACTGTGAGAGGGTCACAAAGCACAGGAGACACTCCAGGGCATGCTGGCACTTCTCCATAGCACAAAGGGTTGGCAAACAGCAATACTAGGTCAGGTCTGGAAGACAACATAACTGCATTCTCTGCGTGTCACCAAAGCATTCAATTCATCCCTCTGTGGGATCAGCACTTGTTTTATTCAGTGAGATGGTTCCTCTGAGCTATCAGAATGACAGGGAGCAACCAGAGTGAGGAAAGCATCTGGTGCCCAATTTAAAAAATGCTACACTTAATTTAATTTATTAGTTTTGTCTTGTGGTCTGCCGTGTTTGTTGGCTGTCCCTGTGTCCTGAGATTTCTCCCTGCAAGTGAAAGGACCTTGCCCAGGAGTGAGCACCCACCTTTCCTCACTTCACGAGCTCAGCCTGCCCTGCAGGGCTCTATATGGGGCAGATTAGCACAAACTGCTTGATGGGGCTGCAAATTTCCCCTACTAGCAGCGTGTGTGGCTGGCAGTGCTGCTCCTCAGTTACACATAAAGTTCTTCTGAAGCAAGAAGACAAAGACAATGTTCTCTGTCGTCATTCTCAGTTATTTCAAAATTGCTACCCACAGCAGAGCATCATCAGTCATTAGAGTCACATAGAGGAGCATTATATTCACTTTGTGGTCTCCCAGCTCCATTGCCAAGGACATCACAGCCACAATGAGACATAATCAGCGTGCTGTTGCCAATTTCAAGACGTTGTAATTTAGCAAAATTTTCCTGTGTTCGGAGCCCTCTGAAGCTGGAGGGAGCTGCTCTGAATTCCTGTGCATTCCTCTCATCAAGCTGGGTGTGAGTGGCGTGGAGGGAGCAGGAAGGCGTGAGGCCCCTCGTTAGGATGCCACAGGGACACCCAGGAATTGCAGGGCACGCGTGCTGCATGGTATCAGGCATGACTGATACAACAGGGCACAGCGGGAGGGGGCTGAGGAAAAGCCTCAACCTTGAATGACCTTGCTTTTGTGACTTCCTAACTTGTTCTTCTCCCTGTTGCTGCTATGAAAAAAGAGAAGCTACTACACACAAAAAATACTCTTTTGCATGAAAGTTTTGGGGGGAAGCTTCAGATGACAGAAATGTGAGACAGCTGATCTGGTCCCCCAGGTTCCTCCAGGTGGTATTCAGCTGTTCTGATCTCTGTTCCTGACTGGTGATGGCTTGATGGGTGACATCGAGCAAATCCCACTCTGCTATGCCTCACTTTTACTGTGCAGAATTGTATTTACTCAGGTTTTGGTGAGCTAAGGAGGTTTTTAAAAGCTCTTTTATGAGCTGAGGAGCATTGACCACTAACTGCACACTGGAATGTCATTTGTAGTGTATCTTACCACAACATTTTGTAAGTTGCAACCATTTAAGAGCTGTGTTTTACTGCTAAAAATCTGCTAAGAGTGGGGCTCAAGAAATTCTCTATCCTGTCTAAAAGAAAATAAAAAGTGTGAATTTTCACAATCTGGAAGTGGGGCTGTTCCCAGAAACTTCTGTCTCTGCTCAGGAGAGAGATGATTACCCACTACTACAAAAACACTGCTTCCCCTGGTCCCCCTCCAGCCTGGCCAGGTTGGGCCATTATAATTTTTGATTGCCAGTACTTTGGCTTTATTTACCCCCTGTGAAATGCTTATGAGCACTTGGCCACGCACTTAACGTATGGAACTTACTTTGGGGTCCTCTGCGTGAAGGGACATAAACATAAATGCAGACAGATTTATCACAGTCTAATTTAATAAAAATGTCAGCAAATAAATGCACATTTGACAGGGGAATAAATATCAAATAGGAGCGGAGCAGACAGTGGAGTAGGTTGTAAGAAATTAACATGAAACGTTTTGGTTTGACAGCGACTATAAAACAAAATTGTACTTTGGAGACTCTGGGAGTCATTTAGCAGAGGTGGAATCACTTTGCACCAGCCGGGCACAGGGAGGTGGGTTCAGGATGAGACCACATCACTACAGTGGGGAATGGTTTGTGATCTGTCACTTCCATTTGTAAACTGACATTTAACGCGAGGGGAGCGCGATGCTGCCTTGATTGGTTTTCCAGGCAGGCTGCGGGCTGTGCCTGCACGTTGCTTAGCAGCAGCATGGCAGCCAGGGTCAGGAGGCTGCTCTTCCTGCCTGCCTCCTGCACCTGCTTGGTCCCCTTGGCTTCATTTGTGCTTTGGGGAGAGGCAAAGAAAAGGTGTAGTCTGTGTTTTGCACCTCGCCGCATGTCACCTTGTGGATACACCCAGGGTGAAATAGGAAGGAGAAGCTGCAGCAACCCTCTTGGTACCCCACACGCTCACATCTCTTGCATTTTAAATGTCTTGTGGCCACAGCTTTTTCCCTGTGCCCAGTGCAGTTGCCTCCCAGGACCTTCACCGACACAGCAGCAGAGCGAGTGTCCCGCTCCGCTCCTGCCGGCCCCGCAGCCCGGAGAGCTCACCAGCTCCTGAGCTCCAGCTAAGCCTCACCTGGAGGGAGCCTGGAGTGCTCTAGGCCCCATTTTTGTGTCAGACAGACCTAAAGAGGGCTGTACGAGGAGAGTTTGAGGGCTCCCATGGATATCAGAGAGCAGATCCACGGCAGAGCAGCTGACTGTGACACTAAGGGACTCCTCTGGTGCTCTCCACTGATTTCATCAAAAGGAAGAGTGTTAGGATGCTGTTCCTAAAGAAAGCACATGGAAATTTTTTTTCTGTGGCAGTGAAATAACTGTTCAGGTGTCTTGCAATATTTGTTTTCACTTTTTTTTTTTTTTTTTTTTTTTTTTCTCCCTTTTTCCTTCCTTTTTTGGGTTTTTTTTTTTTTTGGTATTACTCCCTCTTTCCTTCATCTTTTGGGCTTCTGTTTCTCACGAGGTTCCCAGGCAGTTACTGCGGCTGTGGTTGCCACAAGCATTGTTCATTTCACTTTATTGCAGAATGCACTGAAATCCTGGGAGTGGTTTTGTTTTAATGGCCCAGTCGATACATGGTGCTTATTCCACCTCAAGCATTACAAAGAGATTTTAAAAGCATACTTGTTCATCTTAACGCTCACGTTGAGTTTCTGAAATGCTTGATATATCCTATGTGTTTCTTAACATTTCAGCACAAATCCAATATCTTACTTTCTCTGTAGGCATGGAACCATCACTCACCATGCTGGGGATCACATCTCAATGTGTGTATGCAGAAATTTAAGTTCAACCACTTTGCACAGGGGTAAAAGTGCAGTGAGTAATGGGAAGGAGCATGTGGGAACAGAGTTTGCCTCACCGTAAGTGGAATAAAAGCTAAAAGTCTTCCATACCACATGTTGGGGGGAGTGGAGAGTTGTGGAGTGGAAACTTTTGCTCCTAAAGTTCTGGAAGAATTGATGTGTGAAATTGCAAATCTGGTAGTAAGAGTTTTTAATAAATCTATCAACTCAAGGGTGGCACTGTGTGACTGAATAGCAAACACAGTGTCTGTATTTAAGAAAGGGAGAGTAATAGAGAGACCAGTGTGTACAGGCCTTTTAGTCTGGCATTAGCACTGCAGAATCAAAATTTCTGGACAAAATTATGTCCACTTTGTGATGAGCTATGAAAAGGACACAACTTACATCAGCAGAAGTATCGTCTGCATATGTAAGAAACTTTAAGTATCCTTGTTTGTTACAGCCATTTGTGAATATCTATGCTTAAAAAACATGAATTAAAACAGAGGCACACACAGATGGGGGTATTAGAGGGATGAGGAGAATGGAGAGCCTGATTTACAAGAGAAGGCTAAAGGACTGTGTCTTGATGATCATAGGAAAATAAAGGCTTAGCAGGGTTATGATTGCTGCCTTTAAAAACCTTAGGGAGAAAAAAAAGACTATTTGCACTGGAGACCAATAAAATCCCACTGGAAATCAAAGTAAGTTTTCTAGCCATTAAGACAGGGAGGCTGGAAGAGCTTTCTGGAAGGAATGACAATGAACAGAATCCCAACTACCTTCCAGCCACAGCTCAGTAAGTTTATGGAGAGTTAATACAATGTAGTGCACATGGTAGAGGGGACTGCCCTTGGTGACCCCAGAGATGACTTCCAGGCTGTATACACATGCAGGAACTCCATTTCAAAGTCCTCATTAAACTTTCCATGTATTTCTTTTTCCTTATCTTCTTTTAAAAAAGGATTATCCTGTAATAAAAAGGGTGGTGCCATCTGCCACAGTCTCTGGCACAGAAGGGAGGAGTTGCTGTTTTCATGTTAGTTAGCTGTATTGAGAGGGATGGGGGGAGGATTTGGGGCTGCTTCCATCTGGCACTGGGGCTGATTGAAGGTGAGAGATGATCTCTTGAAACTCAGTGAAAAACGACGGGTAAAGCAGATAAAAGTTGTGAAGCTCCTTGAAAATACAGACCAAGCAGCTTAGGTTTGAAGTGGCCACTAAAGGGTGGTGAGAGTAGGGCTATGTTGGAAGGGAAGGACATAGTCTGAAGGGAAGGTAAGAAAATTCTCTTTTCACTGCTGTTCTCAGAGTATGCAAGCAGGGCAAAATGGCAGTTTTCTGTGTTAGAGAGAAGAAAATTAGAGTTGATCTGTGATCTAAGATGATGAGACACTCCGCTGTGCTGGGAGAAGGATGGCCCTGTGTCAGCAGAGGGAACTGCTGTGATGATACATTGATCTAGTGAGAGCACACAAGGCAGATCAAAAATGATGCCCAGGTTCCAAAGCTGGGAGAAACTGAAGCATTTCTCCAAGGCATTGGTCTGTTTCCAGCGCTGACTGTTCAAGTGGAGCAGATTAGCAGAAAAACATGTTTTTTAAAGTATTTGAAGTATGGTTGCTGCAGGCTCAGCTCCCTCCTTCTGGGAGAAGAAGGTCCTGGGAAGCTGGGCTCACTCCTGGGAATGTGCTGTTGGACCCCATCCTCTGGCATGGGGCAGGAAGAACTGGGTCCTGACCATGCTGAGGCTGGCCTGGAATCCATGAGGAATTGAGAAAAGGTCAAAAGGAAAGGGTGAAATTTGAGTTTATTTGTCTTGAGTTTGGTCCTTAGGGAGTTACATTTTCAGTTGCTTCTCTCCAAGCATGAGAGTCAGAGGTGTCTGCATTGAATCACTCCATCCTTGGTTCTTTCTTAGAATGAAAGACTCAGAGGAGATTCTGAACTGCCAAACTCCCAATTTCATTTTTCACAAGCCTCTGATGCAGACTCCTCTTGTCTTCCCTGGTCAGGACTGTAAGATTTGACTTTTGTAACATAGTTATTAGGAAAATTCTTATTGATAGTCACCCGCATTCGGTAGCCCTTTCTTGTGTTTCTCCTTTATTTTGACAGGGTTTGTCTGTAACACTGTTGGCCCAAAATTAAGGGTGTGATAAAGTGGATGATTAAATGGCACCAAAAGCTTTGTGCAGAGAAGCTCAGTCAGGCCTTCATTAGCTTAGCTTAAATCACTTCAGGATCCTTTGATTCTAAGCAAGTTCACAGAGGATTTTTGGATTAGTTTTCCCACATAAATTCAGGCAAGCCCTAAAAAAAACCCCAGTAGTATACACAGCATAACTTTAAGAAAAGAGCTTCTTCTAGGGCTCCTTCTAGGAGCTCTTCTAGAGAAAAGTACCTCAAGAGAGATGAAATTCTGCAGGCATGAACTAGCAAAAGGGAGTGACATGGCGGTGGCAATGGGCAACCACAGCCTCTCCTCCTGCTTCAGAGAAGCTTTCCCCTGAGCTGGCAGAGGCTCAGGCTTAGAGAGAAGGTGACAGTGAATTAAAATTAAAACTCTAGAGTATGGTCTGTGAGAAATATCCATTTCAGTTTCTGAGCTGCAAGCATCTGCTTGTGTATCTGTCTGACAGTCCAGATATTGCTCCTTTTCTCAGTTTCTCCAGGTATAAAATGGGGTAAAAAAATATTGGTCTCCTTGGAAAAGTGTTTTGATACCCAGCACTAAAGAAGTTCCAAGAGTTCATTATCACCATCCTGTTAATGCTGCTGCTGTTATCATTCAGTGGTTTGCTTTAGTGGAGTAATGACCCATTAATATTATTTTGTTGACTGTACAGATGATCTTTCAAAGCAGCAGTGAAATGTGCTATTAAGAGCTCCAGACAACTTACTGGCCTAATTTATAAGCAGATGCAACCAGTAATAAATAAGAGATTAAAACGAAGCAATGGTTGAGAAAGTTTTTACATAAAGAGCTCTAATCTCCTCTCGCTCTCTCCCCTGCCATCAGAACCTCTCATGCTTCAAGGCACAGGTCTGGGGATAAGGAAGTGGCTTCTGTTTCCATTACTCTGCATCCACTGCTTTTGCAAACACTAAATTTATGTATAAAAAACAATCCCTCGAGCAAGACCTCTGTTCTTACACCCTGGAGACATTGCTGGGGAGCTGGCCCAGGGAGATGTGCAGGTTTCCCATGTGGTGCAGCTTTGCTGGAGCTACTGCAGCTCCCCAGGGACCCCGGGGAACCTGCACAGCTCCTGTCTTCTAGGCTGCTACAAGCAAGACCAAGAGTGTTTCAAGAGTGATGTCAAAACAGCCAATAGCTAATAGAAACACTGTGATGCACTTTGCCTCTCAGTAGGGAGAGTTTGATAGCAACCCTCCCTGCCCAGACACTGCTGAATGTTTCGTTAGTTAAGAAGTGCAAAGTTGGCTTTTCTGCAGAGGTGATGGGGTTTCTGTGAGGTGGGGCAACATTTATTGTCTCTCAGCACAATCAAAAAATTCTGTCTCCGCTCAGTCAAAAATCTTCACCCAAATAAGCCCAATTAAAAAAAAACCTAACCCAAAGGATGTGGCAGTCACTGAAATCTGAAAGAAAGAAGAGAATACACTATTAGTTCATGGAATGCATTCTTGTTGTATATCCAGCAGACTAACAATACATTTATACCAACATAAGAATAGCATAGTTCAAGTTATCATAATTCCTTGGCTTTTATTTACTTTCTTAAGAGCTGAGGTAGAGGCACAGAAATTAAGGGTGTCTCTTGCCACATTTGAAACAGAAATAGATACAAAAAATAGATCATCCTGTTATGAGCTCCTCTGAAAAAGTGGTATTTTGAAATATAGACTCCCAATGGAAATTTCTCCTTGTTTTTCATCAAGCTAACTATAATGGCTGCCCAGTTCTCAGTCCCAGGAACCTGAGGCCCCACTGTCCTTCCTGGTGTACTTGGTGCTCCACACTAAGGATGGGTTAAGTTTCCAATTACATATCATCATAATTTTCTTTCTCTATCTCTCTCTATTTTTTTTATTTGTAAACTTCAGAAGTCCAAGAGAGAATGTGCTGCTTTGCCTTCCTTGTTCCCTGCTGACTTCATTCCCCTGATCAAAGTGAAAATAAGTAGGGCTGGTTTGTTTAATAGAGAGGGTCTTACCCAGTCACGCCTCTTTGTTTGCCGACATAATTGAGGAGAATACAGCTTGGGGAATAGTGCTGCTTAATTGCTCTCACAGTCACTGCAAGGCACTCGGTGGAGGGTTGGGCTAAATTGGGCCTATTGTGGATTTTTGAAAAGCCTTGGTAACAGAGTAGTCCAAAAAAATCCCCACCTCAAGCCCTTACATAACCAGCAAAGTAACCTTCACTGCAGTGTGGGTTTTTTGCTGCATAAAATTACCTTGGATGAACCAGGGAATGGTGCAGCTGCCCCATCCCCACAGATCTCTGGTGGGCACGGAGACAGAAGGGGTAGAATGGAGCATCTGGGTGGAACATCTCATCTATTAAAATGTTCAGCCTTTTAATAAAGTGTATGTATGGTGGTAGAAGCTTCCTCCCTAATGAGTCCCGGAGTGCAGAAATCACTGCTTCTCAAAGGAAGACCAGGCTGTAACTCACTTGATTTTAAATCAAAGGTTGGCTGTGACTCCTCAATCCTTTGCAGTCCAGAAAAAGTCGGCAGAGCTGCTAATTAGAGCACTGGTTGTGGTTTTTTTGGCTCGAAACCCTGAAATGAAGGGCAGGTCTGCTCTGTGTGTCTGACAATGACGAGACCTCAGACTCCTGGTGAAGGTTTATAGATGAAAGAAATGGAGAAGGGCTTCCCAGGGACAGAATTCCCTGGCCGTGGAGTGGACAAGCCTTCAACAACTTGGGGACAACACTCGGGGACCACACAGTGTTGTCCCTGCCCTGGGGGATCACAGGCTGGAGACTGGGGACTGGTCTCTAATTTTAAAGATGCTCGGACTGAACCTCTCCTGCTTTTAGAAACTGGCCTTAGTTCTGCGAAATTTTTCTATTTTCTGCTATTATTAGGTGGGATTCAAACATAGTATTGATAAGTATTCCTGCACTGAAGGGTAGAGGGAGGTATTTTATGTGACAATGGGGACAAAAGCCTCATTCTCTCCCTGTTATATTCAATAGAGTTTCTTTTGTTTACAAGACTGTCTTACTCCATCTGAGGTATGGCAAATTGTCTCCTAAAGGAAGCAATGAATTCACTAGACATACACCTAAACCTTGACAATTATTGTCTCTTCCTATATATTTTTAAAGCCTTGGATACTATTAATCACAGAGCTCAGGAAAAAGCATATGACCTTCTCTGTATCAGTCGTAGAAAGATCTTGTGTATTAAGAAGCTGTCTGCCAACAAGAGAACTGCAAACGGCTGAGCAACTCCAGTTCCCGTGGTAAAGAGAGTTAGAGAAACCCTGATTTATCTGGGTACAAATGCACACCTAAAGTTAAATATGTGGTTTCTCTGAGACTCTTCAGAGCTTGGTTCTCTGTGCCTTCTTCGGGGCCCTGCAAAGATAAAACACTTACCAGCAAATACGTGAAAATCTCCTTCTCTCAGTCTTTTCTTCTGAAGCTGTTTCAAAACTTGTCTTCCCTAGAAGTACATCACAAATGTCCCAGTTGGCAGAAGGCATTCATAGTGCAAGGGGAGTTAAGAATTGCAGGTTACTTGATACTTTTGCCAATAATTTGGTGCCCTAAAGCCACTTTCAGGTTGCTGCTTCATCACAGCTCTGTGGGTTGGGGACTGTTCTGTACAGATCTACTTTGAAAAAAAAAAAGTGCTGACAATACTACAGTAAATAATGCTAACATTTAACATTTGGCATATCCTTGAATGCCTTCCTGCAGTAGATTGAAAAGCCTGACCAGTATTCAAATTATAATAGGAAACTATTCTAGTTCAAACTTAAAGGAAATGGATTTTTGAAGCTTCATATTGCTAGAACTTATCAAGCATATAGCTTCAAACAGAGAAAAAGATGGAAGGTTGGGAGGGGATTTATTTTTTTGGCAGACTTTCTCCTTTATTTTGCTAGGAATGACAGCCGAGAGTAAACAGTGGCTGTCCTCAAATTTGAAAGGATGAGAGAAATTTTAAAAAGGAAAATTTTCTCCCTGGCATACTGCATGTATGGCAGCAGTAGGAAAGAGTTAACAGGACAATAATGGGATGGCTTTCCTGTTACGTCCTTATCCTTCAGAACTTAAAAGCCCTGACACAGTTAAAAAGAATTTTGTCATGAAAAAGAGGCTGTTAAAACAAACAAGCAAACAAACAAAAAAAACCCCACGAAAAACAAAACAACAACAAATCACAACAGATTTAAGCTTTGCTTCTTTTGGCAGTGGTGTACAAGTCTCTCTTTCTCTATTTTGGAGGATCTCCAAAAGTTTTTTAAATGTATCTTCAAGATAGCCTTTACTTTTACAGATATTTTAATAAGTGGGAGCAGGGAATCCACATTCAGTGTGTCTGCTTCTCTTCAGTTGCCCAGCAATCTATTTTTGGTCCGGTGTCATAGAGCATCATTATCAATGATCTAGAAGAAAATATCCAAATTCTAAGACAAAAATCACAAATGACAGACAAACTGGCAAATTAGTAAATAATAAATCAGTTCTACAGAGTGATCTGGATCCAATGAACAACCAGAGTCCTTTGAACAAGACAAAAAGTATGAGGTCCAGGAACCAGGAAAATAGGTCATGCTGACTGGCTGAGGTGACTGTGTTTATGAAATGATAAACACCTCAATGTGAGCTGCCTGCAGCGGCTGAGGAATTAAATAGGAACCTTGAATATGTGAACTGGAGAAGAATGAGCTCATGCAGATATTGCCATGATACAGAGAAATAAAGGCAGACCGTTTTTGTGGCGTTTTAATGTCACAAATTTAAAAGTGTTTCTGAAAAAGAAAAATCACAAGAATGGTGTGTGTCCTAGAAGTCCTGGCTTATAGGATAAGAGTTCAGTTCATTAGTTTCTTTGAGAAGAGTTGGGGAGTTGAGGAGTTTTACAAGCACTAACACTGAGGGAGACTCTGGCAGCAGAGGACCCTTGGATGTCACAGAGAACATCACGGCATGATCTGAGCCCAGCAACTGGACAGAGAAATGCTCAGAATAGAAAAAAAGGCAAACGGTTTTAATAATGAACAGCTTGCCGCAGACCATGATGGATTTCCCAGCATTAAATATGTTTTTTAATGGGTTTGGGCATCTTTCTAAAACTCATAGCAGCGTTCAGCCCGAAGTGGTTGGTTCCTTGGTACAGTCACTGCCTGGAGGCTCTTCTGTCCCCTCTAGAACTCGCCTCATGCTGTAGAGGCCCATCCGCAGTGCCTCTGTCAGGCTACTCCCACTCATGAGCCCAAAGAAGGAAGCACATTTGTGTGTTTGCTCCCCCTGGGAAGAGAAGGCAGAGCAGGGGAAGGAGCACAGCCTGCCCGGACCTGCAGAGGGTGGGGGGCAGACACCGGGCACTGCCTGGCCTTGGCCATCCTGCCTGCTGCCTCCCACCATCTGGGAGCACTCGACTGTGTTCTTTTAGGCTATTGCAAAGCACTTTACACCAGGCAATCAGTGATGGCAAGTAGATAAGTCCTTCCCTTTTGCAGTGGAGAGAGACTATTAGAAGTACTTCTCCTGAAAAAAAAAAAAAAAAAAGGTGCCCTTTCAGAAATGCGCTTTGGATTTAGGAACTCTGCACTGTCCTTCATCTGTCAGCTTCCTCCTGCCTTCCTCACATTTGATGGTTCACTGCTTTTAGATTTGCTTCTGCCTGGCTATCTGTTCCTGTTCTCCTGTGACTAATATGTAGTTGTACAGTACCACTGAGAGCCTCTGCAAGGTGGTAGCACAGTATATATGGGACCCAGAGGAATTCTGAAATGACCTTTTTAAAAAAACAACAGCATAAAATAAATTAGAAAAGGGAAGCATCTTTGGAGAAGGCTTGATGCTTAGAGCAGCAGCCGCAGTGAAGCCAACTGTTTTAGAAGGAACTTCTCCCCACCTGAGGTCAATGGGGAAGCTCCTCTTGAGTATTTGCTCAGGTACCAATCTCTCATCCCTTCTCCTGCTCTCCAGTCCTTGTTTCATCTTCAAAACTGGAGCATTATAGTTGCATATTTAAAAATACTTAATATTTTAGAATTACTGGTACCCTGATGCTGCTGCCCAATGATTGTGGCTGCTCAGGTGCTGATGGAGCAAACAGCAGAAGAGCATCACAAGCAGGAGTGAGTGTCCAAACCCTACATTCTTCTGGGGCCAGGGAAGGGATGAGTGCCATGAATGATTCACTATTAAGCAAAATTAAAGCTCCACTACTGTAATTTTAATATATGGCCACAAACGAGAAGAGACCGAGCCAAGGGCTGCCATTCCCTCTTTCTCCTCTCTCTTCCCCTAATGCACCCCCAGAAAAGCACAGACCCTTCAGGGTACAATGGTTACTACAAAAGCAATCCCATGATGAATATTGCATTTACAAGAAAGCCTCATGTCTAACTGTAGCATGGATGAAGTGGATGAGAGGGAGAGAAGGCTCTGCCACTTAGCATAAATGATTTGGGATAGAAATTTAGTGCCTAATATGTTTGTAAAGCATCTAGTGTGGTTCTGGGTAGTTCCTGGGCAGAGTAATAACTGCTCTTTCCTGTTTCATATTTATAATCCAGAAGAGTTAGCCCTTGAGTAAGTGTAAACTGCACTTCCATCATATTTCCGTTTGGGTTATGAATATTTCACACACCTGCAGTCTCAAAAGCACATAATTGCAAAACCACACTCAGACAGGGACTGAATAAACACTGTTGCTGATTCTTAATGAGCCATTAATCAGATGTTTAACTACAGGTAATTCCCTTGAGTCCTGATGTCCCAAGAAAAATCTGTATTCCCTCTAAGTCACAGAGAAGCAGAAGACTTATGAACAGGAAATTGTGAGGTGCAGACTGAATGAACAACATTGGCTTCCCGTGGCAATTCTTACTGGTGAAAGGCAAAATTTTTTGTGTTTTGTTTGGATGTCTAAGTCTCACTACCATTAGCCATGGGTCCTAGCACCGGACAAGGACTTTGTCAGACCTAAAGACTTTTTTTCCAGTTGTTGAAGGGTAAATTTGGGGCAGAGCTGTGCAGATGCTCTGCTTGCCTCCTGTCAGTCAGCTCTACCAGCTTTCCATGGAGGGGAGTAAGAGTCTGATTCTTCACACAGTGGGAAATCCCCCTCTGGAATCCACTATCAAAGGAGGGTGTGTATTCCGGCTGCATTTTAACAAGGGATGGATAATTTTATGGCCACTCTTATTTGTAGCTTTGCATGGTAAATTAAGGGTAATAAAAGGATAACAAAAGCAGGTATTTGAAAGTGTACAGAAAACTCTGCAGGAGTCAGAAAGGAAATTTCTTCCAGCAGCAGTATTGCATTGTTGTTTAGCTACACTGAAATGGACATCTCTTTCATGGGGAAAATAATTTCAGAATTTTATTTAAGTCCAAATAAGCCCAGTGCTATGTTTTGAGCAGGAGTTGATGTGCTGAAAAATCATTGTTCAAAAGCACTGCAGTCTTCCACTAGAACAGCTCAACGTGTTGGAGGGTTTTTTTGAAAAAAAAAAAAAAAGGGTTTTCCTAATTTCTAAACTTGTGTCAAAACGTGTCTGGTTTCAGTCCCAGTTTCGCTGGCACTAAAATGTCATATTGTACTACAACGGCTTGGTGAGTTACTGATGTTCATGACAGATCTGCTGTAAACAGCATTTTGTAAAGGACACGACGGTTTTAGGAGCTTATCCATTTCTCTTCGTAAAAACAGTCACACGCTCTCGTATCAGCCAACCGATGAGCGTAGCTGGTTTTCCTCTGAAGAGCAGGCACATGGAGGTGAAGCCAACCTACACATATCAGACATCAGAGGAGCTCCAGGTTATTAGCTATGGAGAACAAAAGGTTTCAGACGCTCTCTCCATCTGTTTCTCCCTCCTGTGCCAGACACACGGTGCAGCAGACCGTGTCTTCACAGACATTTTCCAGGTGGAAAATGTGCATACAAGTGCCTGCATCGGCTCCTGTATCTCTTTCCCAAAGCACTAGCTGCTTCCATCACAGCTGAAGGAGCCGTATCCCAACAGCAGACATCCATAAAGTCTCATTCATGCTCTTAATCCCTGCCTTTTTTTTTTTTTTTT
>WAAG01037092.1:54399-70714 GCA_013390105.1 Tichodroma muraria | reverse complement strand
TTTTTTTTTCTGGGGCTATGTGCAAGACCCTGCTTGAGAGAACCGTGGATGTGTTTGTACTCACCTGCTTGCAGGGGGACTTTGTATGGCTGCACTCCTGCCTGTGCTACCCTCTTCCTCAGAGACCAACTGGAGGTGGCTGTGGGAAGATTTTGGGCATCAAGGCACTGCTCTGTTGCATAGCCACGTGCCAAAGTGCTCCCAGGCCCAGGAAGGAATAGAGATGGAGAGCATGCACAGGTCTTCCTGAAGGGACCTGCCCAGCAGCCACCAGCAGAGCTGCCCTAACAAGCATATCCCACCAATGTGGGTGCAAAAGAAAGTTCAGATGATTAAAATACGCAGCATTCACTAATTGGAAGGTGCTTTCTTCATTCCCTCCTGTGGGAAGTGTGGCTTGCTGTCAGCAGACTCTGGATGTGCTGAGCAGAGTCAGTGGCTGCAGCGCGTGGTAGTGCTGTCCCACCCTCACAGCTGCAATCACCATCTCTATTTTCCCTCTTGCCTGCTGGCTGGCACAGCTCCCAGCAGCTTTCAGGCCCGGCATCATCTCCTGCTGCTGCAGCTGGGGTGTCTTCTCGGTCTTCTTGGTGTGTGGGAAGGGGAAGTGGAAGGTAAAGATGGATTGAGGTGAAGGGTAGCAGATAACACCAACAAATGAAAGAGGCACTTCTGCCTTCAGGCTTGCTTTTGTAGAAAAACCCCCCTCTGTGATTCAGCAGCATCTGTGTGGCCGTTTCACATTCAAACAGGGGCAAGGTGCTCTGGAAAACTAATGAGAGCAACGTAAAAGTCTTGTTAGGCTGCCCTCAATAAAACAGCACTTGTCATACAAACAAGAGGGTGTAGCATTCATCATTGCTGGGTTCACCTGCCAAAAGAGAGATATAAGTTTTCTTTTTTTCCATCCACAAATTCTGAAGTTCACTGTGATCCATCTAGATGGTTTCTCTCTGGGCAAAAAAAAAAAAAGTGTTTTGAATTAAGTAAATAATCCTCTGGAATATTTACAGACGATACATAAATGCCAACACCTCCTCTTAAGATACAGTTCAGTGTCTTAAAATCAACATGTGCACACTGGCTGACTGGTTGTGAATATTCTCACTAAACAAAATCCCAGCCAGGCAGGCCAGCAGGGAGCTGAGCAAATGATGAAGAGCAATGATCTGACTTCATTGCAGGCTTAATTTATGAACTCGATTTATTAGGTCTTTTTATTGAATGAGTTACTGCATATCCTACTTCTTCCTGTGTCAGTAGCTGTGTCCAGGGAAAGGCAAAGGATCCAAAGCCTGGCACCACTTTGCACGTGCAAATTCAATATTTGCAACTACCAGTGTGAAACTGGTTTCAATTTCTGCTTTGCACCCAGATAAAAAGAGGCCAAAGTGGGCACTGCAGTTGAGAGGGAAACCCTCTCCCAGGGCATCTTCAGCACAGCTTGGCATTGCTCTCTTCCACATGGCAGCTCAGCCACAGGAGATGCTCCAGGCTCCTGCCCAGCACCCCTTGTTCTCCAGTGCCTCCCAGGGAGCAGGGACACAGCACGGAGAACTACAATAGCGTGCTCAAAACCAGTCTGAGATTGTAGCAGAAGTAAAAAATAGCAGAAATAGAAAATTACACTGTGCACTTCTTGAGCTCCAGATTATTGTCCCCTGCTGTATGCTAGGTGCCTTCTCAGGGCATAACTGAGTGTCCTTTGCCTGTGGCTCTGCAATCCCATAAAAAGATCCACTTCTTGGAGACTCTGATTGCACATAATTACTTTTTCCCTTTCTAAATTACAGTTTAGAGATTCCCCCAGCATCTGCGCCTGACAGTTCAGGAGAATGATCTAAATTCTAAAATCAAATTACAGACAAGTAATAGACCTAAAACCACCTTAATGTATGATGAGTATAATGTTTTGCACATACCCAAGAAATACTCCTAGCACTGTGAGATCAAACATAATAAAATTAAGTTATGGACTACTAAAATCACAGCAATTCAGCATCTTGTCCTTGCAACACAAAAAGGAGACACTGAGATATTAGCCCTGATTTTCAAATCATCTCCAAAGCTGTATCTACTATTGTTGAGGTTTTTTGTCTGTGTGCTGCTCTTTTTTTGATGTCTATTTATTTTTTCTGCTAAAACACAGATGTTTGCGCTGTATTGTGCTCATATGAACCAGCCAGATAAGCATTCAGCTGCTCTGTGCATGTAAGTACAATCATTTTGCATGTAAGGCAAGGAAAGAACAGCCCCTGTCAGCTGAAATAGCAAAAAAAAAAAAAAAAAAAGAAGAAGAAGAAAAAATAGGAGTGTGTGTGAACAAGCATTCAGTGATAGACGCCTTATCTATGAGATTGATCTCAGAGATTTTGGCCCTTTAGCATGAGATTGATGTGGAACAGTTTTCAGTTTTGACACTGTGTTGGACTCATCAGAGATGTTGCCATTTTTGCAAGGAGGGAAAGCTGGTGCCTGCCTCAGCAGGCAGCAGAGCAAAGCAGCAGAGGCTCGGAGAGGTCTGATGTGTCTTGCTTATGGGATTTCTCTGTGCAATACTTTCTATTGATCATATGTTGTCTTTTCCCTCAAACGCCTCTGTGCCACATTTGCTCTTCTTGGTCGTTTTTGGGTCCAGCTCCAAACATTTATCCAGACATTTATTTGCCTTTAATTTCAAGGGTGTTCTGATGGGTGCAGGGATCGCCCAAATACTTGAGGAATACTCAAGGAATTGGACAGATGATAGTGTAGGCTCTGCACACACACAACAGGGGGAAGCAGAGCTAAAGTCTGGCCTAACCTAACATGGGGGTTTAAGTATTTTAATTTTGAACTGATTTCAAAATAATGGAATTAGATTTTCTATGTGATTAGATTTTCTAAGTGAACAATAGAATCAAATTCCTTTAGACCATGCACGCTGCGATCCCAAATATTTAAATAGAGTTGAAGTGTCACTGAGGGCTGAGCCTGCCCATATAAAGCCCTGGTGATCCTCAAGTGCCCAGGAAGGGGAACTCAAGGCATCACTTATATGGGCACAGAATAGAACAGAATCAAGGCCTTTGTGTTCAGTAATTTTGACGTACTAGTGCATTCAGCTCTCAATCACCTAAGCATCAAAGCAATTAAGCTTTGGTTTTCAGCAGTGCATCCTAATTGTGCAGTCTTCTCTGCAGAGATAGATGATGAAGCTCACATGGCAGTGCAGAGCTCAGGACAGGGATATCTATCTCCCACTCAGCTCCTGCCTCTTGTTTCTCCTTGCAGAACAGTGGTTGGTGCTCAGGGACTTGTACCCTCAACCTGTTTCCCCTTCAGTGTCATTGATCCCATTATTGGTACTGTCTGACCTTGAAACACCCTTTATTTTTTATTTTTAAGCAGATTAGGAAGAAAGCTTCTTGGAGGGCTTAAAAGACTATGTTAAAGATGATTTCTGCAACCTGATATGGATTACCATAGTTACTCTGTCTGAGCATGGCAGCTTTCCAACTCCTCTGCCAGGAATGATCTAAAAGCTTTTCTTTTATTGTGTCTTGAGGTGAGAGTCTGGCTTTAAAAAGCCTTCAGAATTCTAATTCTTTCCTCCAGTTTGTTGGCAGGGGGAGTCCAGGGCCACTCCATCTGATGTCTGATATCA
Source organism: Tichodroma muraria (assembly GCA_013390105.1). NCBI lineage: Eukaryota > Metazoa > Chordata > Aves > Passeriformes > Sittidae > Tichodroma > Tichodroma muraria. Next base: position 67,068 of record WAAG01037092.1, on the reverse strand, counting down.
CTGATAACGTACAAACGACGCGCTCGGGATCTCTGATTGTGCATGTCCAATCACTTTGCTAATTGAGGGAGATGCAGCTCGTGGCATCCCTATTACCTCTGCTATCTCTTATTCCTCCAGCCTCTTTCCAGGCACACTGCTTAGGGTTTGTGGCACTCCCTCTTCTTCATGGAACATGTGCATTTGCTGGGCCAGATCTGCAGTTAGCAAGAGCAGCAGAATGTAAAGGGCAGTCTCCTGAGTCTTGTTATCTTCTTATGCACAGTAATAGCACAGTCTGCATGCCATTCATGATTTTTATTTAATAGAGTTTCCTGGTGTGTATTTTAGGATTCATTTAAAAATACATCAGTGATGAGCAGGGTAGGAAGAAGAAACTGAGCCAAAAAATTCTCTCTAAACCCAGACCAATAACTGTCTTCTCCTGCCTGAAGCTGACATTTAGGAGTATTCTTAAATCATTTTAAGTGATTTTTAAAAATCACTTCCAAAAAAAGAAGTCTGAGGGAGAGACTACGGGTGGATTGCCTGATGCCAGCATGAGTAAGGTGAAGAAACTGAGTCCTAAGTTAATGTTGAATTAATGTTGATAAGTGATTAGAGGGAAACTGGAAATGGCAGACTGTGTGTGGAATATCTCTGCATTGCTTATGGCATTATTTTAATGATGAAAAATCCAGGTTTCTATATATAGAGCTGATTTATTCCTTGGGATTTTAATTGTGGTTCTTTCAGGATTCCTTGGACTGTGGCATGGACCACCCTGCTGACCACACCTCGGCAGGGAGCACTTTAGCATTTTTCTGTTTTATGTCTCTATTTGGGAGGTCCAAGACTGGGACAGACCTGTTTCTCCTAGTCTCAAATTAATTCTTTATCCATGAGACTATTCTTTATCCTGCTGTACTGTCTGGAAATGATAAATTATTGCTGTAGATAACAAATACTTTCTTCTTCTTTCTCCCCACTGCTTAGCCCTTGTTCGTAGTGCTGTCCTTCCTGACTTCAATAGTTGGGTTAAAGCCTGTGCAAAAACCCAAGTCAGTGAAATGTCAGCATGCAAAACCAGTCCAAAATTCCTGGATTGCTGATACAGACATGCTGCACATTCATCTATCTCCCTCCTGAAATCAATAAGGCTCTCAACAGACCCTTCTGAGGGTCCCAGCAGAGCCTTCACTGTAAGTTTTCTGCTCTGATCCATGGTTTTGGCCAAACATCCTGAGGTGCTGCCTGTGCTGCTGCCGAGGCTGCTCAGGGCAAGGGATGCCAGGGCTGGTTCAGCCCATAGGGTCTACCAAGCCCAGATCAGGAGATATTTAAGTGCCACGAATATTTAAAATGAGCAAAAATCAAGCCCTCGAGCATCCTGCTTTTCCAAATTGTGAGAGCTGTGACCAAATACCGACACAGGTAGTTTACACAATTAAAATTAAGCCTTCTTTTCCATTTTCCTCCTCTTTCTTTTCCAGCAGCACCCCATTTAATGCCTGTGGCAAGATTCATCACCTGGAGGCTGTTTTTTATGAGATTTGACAAAGATCATTCAGGAGTCAATATTTTGCCAAAAGCTAAGTGATAAGTCTAGTGACTTGCATATAATTACTCCTTTTCTTTTATGTCTTTCTTTTTTCCACCTCCTCTTTTCATTGGGGCTTTGAGTTACTGACAGCAGAGCAAATGAGCTATGCTCAGGAGGTATAAAGGTTTCAGGTTTGTACTTTGCTCACTGCCTCAACTTCATTTTGCATGATTTCTGAATAACAGCAGGAGCACAGAGAATCCGTCATGTCTTTATGTACAAAACTCACATCTCTCCACTGAATTCCTTAAGGTTTCCTTACTGTTTGATGAAGTAAACAAAGTGGTTCCAGCAGGGCAAAATGAATTGGTTTAAAGGAGCAGGGTATGGAATGGGCAAGGGGAATGAGGCTCTCAGATACTTTTAGGATCCTTCAAATATTTGGGCTGGATTTTGGTACAAAGGTGAATTTTGGTACAAAGAAATTTTTGCCTTTGTGAATGGACCTTACAAAAAAACTAGCATAAAAATCCTCTTGGCAGCTGGCTCCCTTCCTAAATATGATCACCTTTCAGCCCATAGAATTACAGCTATAGCTTTGTATTAATGTAGTTAAAAGAGCAGATTTGTCTGGGGCCCTAAATAGAAGCTGATGTGCAGCAGCGGCCGTGTACTGCCAGACCCATGCACGAAAGCCCCAAGTCACAGCTGCTCCATTCTGGTAAAGCTATTTCTGAGATTTTGCAAAGAAATTTATATTGAAGATTTTTGAGTTTGTTTGTCTGATTGCCTTTTTAAGCAGGTCACATGTGAAGGAGTGGTAAAAGGAACTGGATACTGTGGCCCTGGGTCAGGCATCTGGTCCCATCAATGCTCAATTTACCTGTGAAACCTTCCAAAAGTGAGCAAATGTCTCGCTGGAAGTAAAGAGCTACCTTGTGGCTGAGTTAATGCTCACAGGGTGGTATGAAATATATCTATATTGATTTCAAAGAGAAGGTTGTTATGAGGAAGCATTTCCTAAGACTCAAGGCTGGTTAGTTCGCAATCATTTAGTGTTAAATAATTCAGAAGCTGATGCAAAAGTAAATTAGCAAGTAGTCTAAACAACATGGTTTTGTGGCAAACTTTATCAAAGAGATCTAATTTTTACTCTCTGATTATATTACAAGTCTGGTAGACAAAAATGATCATAAAAATTTAGTGCATTTAGACTTTGTGAGGTGTTTGACTTGGCAGTGAATGGCATGCTGATTAAACATTAGCACCATTCAGTAACATCAGAATATGCATTAAATGGATAACAAAGTGCCTGGCAGAGCTCAAGGAGTAGCTGTTGGTGGGGAATCAGGACTAAATGGACCTGTGGTTTCTGGGGCACATTAGGGTTAAGAAACAAAGCTCTCTGTTGTTTGTATCAATGGTCTATAGCAAAATACAAATTGAAATACTTTTGCAAAGCACTAAGAGCTAGAGAAGGGCAGGCAGTGAAGAGGAAAGGAGGCTGGCACTGGGGAAGGTGAACCTTTTGGTGAAGGGGAGGAGGAACCCATCAGGCCCATGTTGGTCTGTGCAAGGGCACAGCCCTGCAGGCTGGAGCACGGGGAGCCCTCATGGGATGAGGGGAGCAGCGATCCAAGAAGCCTCTGCACATCGATCCTGCTGCAATAGCCTGACAAAGGGAATTTATGTGGCCTTTAAATACATAAACAAGGGAGTGCTGAATAACAGGAAAAGAGGTGATTTTACTTTTATTGCAGCACCGCTAAACCCAGGTCTCAAGTAGCAAAATATTGAGTCGAAACTTTGTAAGGATGTGGAAAAGTTGGAAAGTGGGTAGGAAAGAAAGGCAAAAATTATTTGAGGGTATGAGGAAATGTTTTACAATAGAAGGCCTGAAAGGTTCAGCCTGTTTCATAGACCAAAAAATTGTCTGAGGTGATTTTTTTGTGTGTGCATGAGTCTGTTCTGGGAAGAAAATAACTGTGCTAAAAGGAGAGAAAAATAAAAGAAGAGTCCCTATCTGAAAGCTGAAACAGATATTATTAAATGAGGTGTGGGGATGGTGAGGGCTTTTTGGGGTTTGTTTTATTTTAACTGGGAAGTGATTTTAGTCATTAGAGCACATAATCAAGAGAACAAAATAAGAGAATTCTTTGTTTTTTGATGACTCCAGAGTAAGACCTGCTGCTATTCTCCACTATTGACTTTTTTGGGACTTACAGCTCTGTTCGATTAGGAATAGCTGAGTAAAACACACTGGCCTGTTATAAGGTCAAAGGAAAATTTAATGAGTCTTCCTGGTGTTCAGCTTGTTGACACTATAACTGGGGATGAACACAGTGATATTAAAAACGGCCTGTCCTGATCTCAAAAGGAAAAGCTCTCCCACTGTTATTAGCTTCCTCATGTGCAACAGTTGTTCATACATTTTTAATGTTTTAATCTGGAAAGCTCGTTGACATTTTGTTCTAAACACACGGTGCTGCTCCACAAAGGAGGACATTTGTTCCTGCAGCTGCACCATCCGGGCAGGAGAGGAACAGGGCTGCCCCAGAGTGCTCTGCCCTGCCCTGCAGAGGCTTGCCAGGATTCCTCAGGTGATGGAATTGCTCCACTGCCATCCACATGGTTTGTGCTGAACTAGTATCAAGGCTGTCTTGGGTGGCTCCAGCATGGCCAGGACTCTGCTCTCTGGTCAGAAGTACCAGCAACAACAGACAATGGTTTGATAGAAGGAAGAGATTTTATGGTGCAAACCTGATTCCAGCATCAAGCCTTAAAGATTTGGAGGCAAAAGGAACAACTCCCGTTATGAAATGTGTCAAGAAGTGTTTCCCATTAGGAAGCAGCGGATGAACTCACCACAGCTTGTGCCAGCTGTATCTGTATCTTACCCATGCTGCAAGGCTCTGTGTCAGATACTATAGCTGAACTTGTGGTGTGCCTGTTTTCAGGAGTGAATGTTTCCCTGCTCTTCAGCTGTTACCCACCCTGAACATAACTCTTTTAGTGAGAAAAAAACCCAAACCAAAACCAAACAACCCCCAAACCCCTCCAAAACCAAAAGAAAGTCAAACAACAAAAAAGCCCTCAACAACTCAACAAACATTTGGATACAAATTCTGCAGTGCACTCTCTCCCAAATCCCTGCCAGACAGCAACTGCTGCCTTTTCTTTTCCCCAGGCAGAGACCAAGAAAAGTTTTGTCTTAGATTGACCCAGCTTCAGCCTCAGCATAGGGGATTTGTTACAGATTTCCTTGTTCCATTCCTGCAGTGACTTACCCATTCCTAACTGCTAAGCCCCAAATGCATCCACATGTCACATCGCTGGCAGTGTCACAAGGCACTCCAAGGCCAGTGCCTCTAAGCAGGGTGGAGGGAGTGGTGCACAGAAGCCTCTAAATTCCAAAGCAGAACTATAAAGAACTGTAATCGTACCCACAGTAACTTCCCTGCTATAATTCTCAGCAGGAAAACAATTACATTTGCAGCAGCAGAACCAGACAGACACGCTGTAAATACAAAACATCCTTTGGAAATATATGCTCCACATTCTAAATACATTTAGAATTAAGGCAAACAACTCTTTTCCAATTGGGATTCAAAGCAGACATGCTGAGGGGTTTGGGATGTTTTCCTTTTTTTCCCCTTATGCTTCTACTTTTTTGTTTAGCAGACAGATAAAGGTGCTGTGTTAGTTGATACGTGGGTGGCACGCTCAGGCTGTCATCAGAGAAATGGCAGGGGAGAGCTCACCCTCACGTTCAGTCCCTCACTGCAGCTGGTTCCCTCTGTCCTCCTGAGATGAAGGCGAGTGAGAAGGGGGGTTTGGTTGGTTTTTGGCACCAGAGAGGACAAAGCCAAAAGCACAAGGCCACATCAGCTGCCGGTGCTGGGATGCAGCAGCTCTGCTGAGCTCGGTTCAATACCCTCAGTGTGCTCTGGTCACTAGGGGAGGATAGAGGATCGCAGAGCCCGAGGGTCATGGACACAGTCCTGAGGAAAATGGGAATGCTGCAGGGTCTGTCTGCCTGAGATCTGCTGCTTCTGCCACAGCAGAACCCGGAGAAGCAGCTGGATACAGAAAGGAAAGGACCCGTGCCTTGCTTTCTTTATACCTTTATTTGGTGGGCAAGACTCAGGGTTGGTATTTGGGGCACGTTGTCTTTCCCCAAACATTCAGGATTTGATTGATGGTCGTTTTTAAGTGGTAAGATGTTGATCTGCCAGAGATTTTTTTAAATTACCGGGCTTGAAAGATACTTCTGAACTCTGTTTAGAGAGCCTAAACCACATATAAATGCAATGTTTTAGTATCTTTATTCATCTTTTGAGGGATTTTATGCAGTATATGTTCCTACACTGCTCAAAGAAATAAAATTTGGCCATTTGCTGCTGCCTAGTCCAGCCCCTCTTGGAGAAGGGTAACTTGGCAGGCTGGGAGAGTTTTTTATCTAGCATCACTCACCCAGTCCACCAGGAGAAGGAGATGGGACAGGGTGAAGCAAGGTCCTAAAGAAATGTGTTTGAAAATTTACACAATTCTCTGGGAACAGAGATGCTTCTCTCTATATATTTTAAAACTATTCTCCTGCAGTATGGCCAATATGATGGTTTTATAAACCTGCAGGAAGTTTTTTCATTGGGTACTTTGGGGAGGGAAGATACAAATTTCTCAGTGGTTGTGTCAGTCAGGGTATAGCTTGCAGTGCTTCATGCTGATTCTGATTGTGACTTATTCAAGTTATTGTGAGATATTGCAACACCTTCTCTAAGTGTCCACCCTATTTCCACTGGCCAGTGGACATTTTAGCATTATCTTTAATAAGAGGGATGATGTTGTAGAATTTGAGGACAGTAGGGTGAGTTGAGGTTAGGAATGGTGTGTATCACCACAAATGGAAGTATTGCCCAAGGAAGGAGATTAGGACAGTGCTTTCTCCAGAGACAGGAGCAACAAAAGGTTCACTTTTTGAAAATAATAATAATAATACAGGAGAGAGAGAGGAGAGGAAGGAATAAAAGAGAGATCTTCCAGAGATCACAAAGCCAAACCTGGCAGCACTTTACTGCAGCTCTCAAAAGTTTAGAAGTGAAGCCCATAACAGTGAAATGCATGGCTTGAGGGCCAGAGCTAAATCAGGCTCCCAGCACAGAGCAAGGGCTGTCCTACAGATCTGTTTGTCACTGCAAGTAAAGGCTGTGAAGCAAAGGGGAACAGAGCTGATGTTTAACAGCCACTCTACAGCCACAAAACAACTTCTGCCTCCTATCTGAAAGCTTATATAGGGAACAAGTGGTAGGTTTCTCCATGCTGGTAGGTCATAAACCTGATTTTTCCCTACATAGGCCCCTTTTCCATGCTCATTCTCTCTTGCTGTGAGTAAGTAAGGGAAGACAGGCTGGGGATGGAGCTTTAGAATTTGAATAATTGAATTTCCATTCCCGGTTTCAGTGAAAACACTGGTTTGCATGTACCAGAGCAGAGCAGCAGGAGCTTCTAAAAGCTCAATCACTCTGTGCACGTGCAAAAGTGCACAGACTTGTACACACACAGGTATACACACCACAAATACAAACAAGTGTCATTCTGCTGTGCACTTGTAGAGCTTCTGGTCTGAAACTGAACGTGAGTTTTCTTTTGTATTTGTCTTCTTTACACTGTCTTCACTGCAATAATTTGATTTGCTTAGAGCAACTAACAACACATGGGGTAGGTAGGGAAATAAGCAATTGTCTTTATGTTTTGCCTATATATATACCATTAGCTCCCCACAAAACATGACTCACCAGCAGCAGGTGTCCTGCTGTTATGTTCGGCAGATTAGTAATGATAGGGAGGGGGCTGCTCTCCCTATATGGCATCCCAGAGGGAACCTAAAAATAGCTCAGACTTACAGCAAAGTAGAAGTATTTGTGGGCTTTGAACGAAGTCTGCTTCTGAAGGTAAGAATCAGAGCTGATCTGTTTAATCTGCTATTCCCTCTTTTTTTCCTGTTTCTTCTTTTTTTTCCTTTTCCCCCTCCTGTGTGAAGCTTGCCTTGGCAGGGAGTTTAGAGTTGTAAACAGTCGTCTTCTGTGTTTATAGAAACAGGGTGGGGATTGACCAGTTAGAAATCAGTGTAACAGCATTTGCAGTCGAGGCAGAGGCAACAGGGGAATGTGTCTCTGTTAGAAATAGTTGCCTTTTTTCCCCTCCCTTATTCTCTCTCAGTTGTTAGAGAATCTGAATGGCATATGAGCAATCCCAGCATGTGACTCTGCTCCGAGGAGCAGGCGAGCTATTGCTGGTAGTTACTCCCACCATGAAACAAGTCCAGTAAGCAAAGTTGTCTGCAAAGTTATTGTAGTGGCAGAATTTGAGAAGAGAGAAACTGTTTGTATTTCCAAGGTGTGTGCAAATCAGGGTGCTGCGTGAGCTCTATGGGAGTGTGGCTGAGGAGGCTTTTCATTTTTTCAGCCTTGCTGCTAAATGTCATGTGCCTCTGTGCTCAGGCACATTGTGGGTAGACAACTGGCCAAAAGGAAAATACTGCTTTTCAGAGGAAAACTATGGAGGATGACTGTATGTATATTATATTTACATGTGCATATCCACATTAGCACCTATGCATAGAGATCCTGAGCTGTTGGGCTGCAGAAAAGCCCCCCAAGCTTTGCTTTGAGCCACTGCCTCTGTGCAGCACAGAAATGGAGTTGTAAGGGCTGAGTCACACAGCTGAAAAATGAGGTACAAGGGCTGCTGGTTACACCAGAATAACCTCACGAGCTGTGATGGATTTCCCCTGACTTTTTCGACTGGCATCACCAATATTGAAAACAAGCAACTTTGGTGTTGTGGAGAGGGGATAAAAATCTGACAGCCGCGGACAGGGAGTGTCTGAGGACAGCACTTTGTGTCCCACACAGGGGTGAGCACGTGTGGGCATCCTCACCAAGAGCTGCCATCCCCTGACTTGGAGCCCCCAGGGGATAAGGATTCTCTCTTGTACATTTCCTTCTCTGCCCTCACTTAGTGCTGGTTCTGGAAAATGAGTTCCAGAGGGGTGAGCACGGCTGGGGGCCTGGCTGCAGTCTTGTGGGGTGGAGGTGGCACTTGGATCATTGTGGGGTCTCACTGCCTGAGCTTCTGCAGTAGGTGTTGGAGCCCATAAGAGTCATTCCCAGGATACCTGGCTGTTCCTTGAGCTAGTCCTGATTCCTGGCTAGGCCAGTAGCTCCCTTGGCTGCTAAGGGGAGGATGGCAGAAACAATCTAATTTTAGCTCCCTGATGTTGGGCCAGCTTCTCCTAAAATCGGCATCAATGGCAAAACCAGCATTAATTTGAGTGGGAAAAGGACAGAACCCAAATGAATATAAGCTGGCCTTTGTAATTATCTTTATTAGCTGATAGGGAAGGAAGACCTTATTCACTCAGTGCATTTCTATGGCTGCCTGGCTGTGCTCCAGTGATGCACCATGCTGCGAGCAGACGGGATGGGAGTGCTGCATTCCTGCACGAGGGGCTGTAATTCACTGTCATGCCCAAATGATTAAATCCTGCTTATTTCAAAACGCCAGGTAATGGGGCAACACCCTCAAATATGGTGGGTAGGATTTAGCTCCAGGTGTTTGTTGAAAAACTTTTCCTGTTGATTCCAAAGTTCAAAATCCTGCTCCCCGTGAGGACAGCATGTAGGGTTTAGTCAGTGTTAAACATTGCATTTTTAGACTGGTAAGAAGAGTGAAAATTGAAGAAAGCAGCTGAGAAGCACAAGAGGATAGATCATCTCGGCTAAGTGCTGGGGATGGACATAGACTTAAACAAATCCTACTTGGCAGCACAGAATCTGCTGGGGTTGGCAGTCTGAAACCTGTTCCACAATAACTGTTTTCTTTTCCAGTAAACCAATGTATTGATGAAGATAATCAGAAATGATCAGTTTTGATGGAGCTCTGCAGGGTGTTTTACCACATTGCTTGGTTCAAATGGCCACAGTTGATGTTCATGTGGTTTTCTCTGCTGAGCAAACTGGATATGACCGAAGACAATATAATTTAGGGCTTTTTTTCTCTTTCCGAAAATGAATTGCTACATAGAGATTTCATATGCTCACACTTGCATACTTATGGGGCATCCCAAAATCTCGTTTCCGTTGTGCCAGCTCCTGTTTAGCACAGACTTAATTTTGCAACTTCTTTTAAATAAATTCTCCTGACAAAATAATATTATGGCATATTGAAACTGAGCAGATATTTCAATAGGAGCATGCTGAAAGCATCCTTCCTGAAAGCACACACCAGTGACATCTTGGTGATAGCTCAATAAACAATTCTAGCAAGGTAGGCCCCAAAATGACAGAGAAATGTAGTATTGGTTCTGACGCTTCCATGGGCTCTCCAATGCCCTTGGATCTTCCTATTTGCTACGAGAGGGTGCAAATGATTTGCATTTGAGAGGTCTTTCTAGCTTGTTTATTTCTCCTAATTCTTTACAAGGACATCAAGATGCAAACTATGCCAGGCGAGCTCACAGGAAGGAGGCCACCACGGTGGGTGCTGTCAGTAATCCTCCTGCAAAGACTGTAGCAATTCCTTGGGTCTTTCACTGGCCATCTGCTTAGCATTCCCTGGTGGTACTTGGGTTTGGATCTCCGGTTTGTTTGTCATTTCAGTCTCCCACTTTATTATTTCCAGGGCCAAGTGAACCGCTGCCAAAGCCAATGCAATGAGATTGCATTGTGAGCTTTGTGACATGGTATACTTTTCTTTTTTATCTTGAAGCCTCAGCTCCTGGAATTAGTTGATTATGTTAGAATCCCGGCATTAATTTAAAAAAAAAAGGGGGGTGGGGGGGGAGAAGAGTGGATCTCTGCTCCTCAAGGACCAAGGAAAAAGCTTGAAAAAAGGATCTCTGCAGACTTAGCAATCACAGGCCAAATGAAAAGAGGCTTTTTTTTTTTTTTATTTCCCCTCGACATCAGACTGTTTTAGAGACAATCATCCTATTTCTGAGTCTCTCACTCAGTTTTTGAGTTCTGGGTGCTGGCAAACCTGAGTAGCAGCTGTTCCTTTCTAAAGGCAGGGAAAATAAGTAGAGTAATCTCTAAGAGGAACAGTTATTTTATCCTTGCCTGTGCTGCATTTCCCTCTGGCCCTGCAGCCCACTCCTGCCAGTGCTCAGCTCAGCACTGGGAACCCTTTGCAGCAGCTCCAAGAACCACTCATATCCCAGTAAGCCCCAGTGAGAATTGGAGGGACAAGAGTTTGTGTTAACCCAGGACTGTGATTCCCTTGAGGTCAGGAGCAGCAGCTGCTGCTGTCACTGACCCCATAACTTTAAATAATCTTAGCTATGTCTGTATGTGTCAGATCTGAAATCTGATTAGGGCTTGCCCACTTCTGGGCACACTGACACTGAAGAGTCTGACACACTGTCACTCTCTCCCCAGCTTGGGGATATATTTGGGATAAAACTACTCCAGCTGGGAAGGCTCCATCATTTATATTTCAGTTTGCCTAGTGGACTGTTTTCCTACTTTTATTTTTCTGTGAGAAAAGACAGGACACATAAGACTGATTTTAACAAAATATGTTTGTTGGTCTGGATTTTTCATCACTGTGGGCTGAGGCCTTAGGGAAACATTTTTTTTTATTGCTTTTTTTCCGGTAACTAAACGGAATTAGCATTCCCTGCCACTGCTGGCCAACTGAATCCACTTGCAAGTCAGTGCAAGCAAAAGACAACACCAGTTATGAAGTACAAAAAAGGGAAGTACTAAAATTAAAAGAATAACAGAAAAGAAAATGAAGACCCATCGGCCAAATTTGTTGCTTGATAAACTAACTTGATAAAATTTACAGTGCTTGATACTTGCCAATTTTGCTGATGTGCTTTTGTTTTCTTTCGGTCTGTCAGATTTCTTCAGTATTTTTTTTTAAATCTGGAGATAGGATGAAAATTTTTTTTGCATATAAATTTTGTATATAATGTACAACAGAAATTTTGCATACGATGTACAACAGGTGGAAGGAGTGCAGGTGTAGAGGCTCTGGTGTAGGGTTATATATGGTGTAGCCCCTGTTCTTTAGCTGGGAAATGATTTTACAGACTTTGATCTGGCACTTCATAGGAATTTTAAGGGAAGGGAGGGTCCCAGGCCCATAGAGGGAAGGGAAGAGAGGCAAATGGACATGTGATGGAAAGTTCTCCCTGAACACAAGTTTAACCTGTCCTAGCAACCACTAGTCAGTAGCTACTGAGCTTATTGCAAACTCTACCTTTATACTGAGCTCCAGTGTGAAACGTGGAAGGAAAGTGCTCATTGCCATCTGCTAGAACCAAAGCATTTGCATACGGTTGCAAAACAACCAACTTTTTAGAGTAGAAAAAACCCCACATTTCCACTGATTTCCTCTATAATGCATGGAACTCCAAGGGAAAAGGAGCTGTGCTGCTGCTGGAGCCTTTGTACCATGCTGGGTGGCTGAGCCCCTGCTGCCACTTGGCTGCTGGGCACAGTCTGCTTTGCTAAAAAGCTTTGGTAAGGAGAGGGATGGGAAAAAAAAAAGGAGGAGGAGGAAAAAAATCAATTAAATAAAGGAAGAAGGAAGAAAGCAGTGTCCAAAGGGCAGTGAAGCTGGTGAAGGGTCTAGAGCACAAGTCTTATGGAGAGCTGGGGGTGTTAAGCCTGGAGAAAAGGAGGCTCACAAGAGATGTTACCCATTTCTACAACTACCTGAAAGGAGGCTGTAGCCAGGTGGGGCTTTGGCCTCATCTCCCAAGGAAGAAGCAGTAAGAAGAAACAGCCTCAACTTGCGACAGGGCAGGTTTAATAGGATTTAAGAAAAAAATTCTTCCCAGAAAGGATTGTCAAGCACTGGAACAGATTGCCCAGGGAAGTGGTGGGGCCAGCATCCCTGGAGGTATTTAAGTGACACAGATGCGGTACTTTGGGACACGGCTTAGCAGGGCTGGGGTAGCGGCTGGATGTGGTGGTCTTGATCGTAAAGGTCTTTTCACACCTGAACGACTCTGTGATTCTACGAAATGCAGGGGGAAATGGGAGAGGTGGTTGAGAAAGGGAGACGGGAGCAGGAAAACGGGAGACGGGAGCAGGAAAGCGGGAGACGGGAGCAGGAAAGCGGGAGACGGGAGCAGG
>WAAG01037092.1:21745-38973 GCA_013390105.1 Tichodroma muraria | reverse complement strand
TTTTTTGTCCTTCCACAAAAGCCAGAATTGCTTTTGCTGTTTATAACTGAAATTTAGTAATGCTGTTGTATCTGGCTTGCCAGCTGGAGAGACCCAGAGGGGAGCAGCTCCTCTGCCCCAGCCTACCTTTGCAGCCTGGGCTCTTTTCCCAAGGCAGGAGCACATTTCTGGTTATCCCATTCTCAGTAGCGGCTGAGCTCTTCTTCTGTTTGCAAAGACAAGAGCTCCTTTTCTGTCACACTCATTTATTTTGAGTAGAGATAGTGAAATCCCAATCTTCTTTTGTGTTCCCATCGGCTGGATGACAGAGCCATCATGTTCAGGGGAAGGAGGCTCAGATAAAGCAGCTCTGGGTTCCTGTGCCTGAATTTCCCCCTGCATAGGGCTCTGTCCTCTGTGGTGGAGACACAAGTGCAAGGAGGCAAAATCAGGATTCCTGAGCAGGCTGCAAACTGAGCAAGCCATTTCTCAGTTTCCTGCCTTTTTTCTTTTTTTTCCCTCCCCAAGGGGTACAAAGGTGTGGAACAAGCCATGTGAAAGCTTATTTGCATTAAAGCCAGAGAAAAACAGAAGTGAAAGTTAACATGCAGCTTTGTAGCAAAGCTGAGAGAATAACAGCGTTGTCATTAGGATCACAGACAAGTTAGCACACCAAAAATATTGGGATATCAAATCAATGAAAGTTATGCAGATGACCAGTCCATCCTCTGGTTCGCATTCTGTTTGCATCCTAGCTCATGAAATTCTCAAGAGTTTATTTTAGCTATTTGCATGGGTTTTAACTTTTTTTTGTTGCTTTTTAAACTGATTTTGGCTAGAAATTACTGTGCATTCGCTTCAATGAGTTTTTGCTAATCATGCCTGGTGTTTAGTGAATAATAATGATCAATAACAGAAAATGAAATCCAAGAGTTGTCTGTTCCTTTGTCTAATTAACCCTGAGAATTATCTCCCTGTGTTACAGCCCTCTCAAGCAGGATAAGTGAGGTGCACAGGTAGCTTTAGTAGTAACATGGCACAAGCAGCTTAGGACATGTTTTGATGGCTCTTTAGTATTTTGGATCACTAATACTTTTTTTGGCAGCATTGAATGTGGGGAATACATAATCTTTCTCAGCAACCAATTAAAATAATGACTTGGATAGCAAGTTCCTCTCCTTGTTCCTCCTGTGTATGGCTCCTGCCCATCAAAGAAGTTGTGTCTTAATTGGCAATCCCCCTGCATCTGCTCACTCTGTCACCCCCCACAGAGAGGCACAGTGCTTAATTAAAAGGGAGTTTGTGTTTGTTTATCTCTGGAATTTCACTTGTGCTTTTGTAGAGGTTTCAAAGGCAGATGTGTTTATAGGGACCTTGCTAAGTAATTAATCCTGTAATATTATTACTTTAGAAAAAATAAGGGGGAAAAAAAAAGGGAAAAAAATCTGAGTTCACAGGAGATGAGAAGAAGCCCCCAAGTTGCCAAACTTGGTATGGGTGTTGGAAAGGGACCCACTAGAGGAGCCAGCTGTCCTGTGAGGGTGGCAAAACCACCATGAAATGTGGTTTTTTTAGCACTGTATCTCCAGTGTTCTTCTCCTTGTGAAATAGTGGCTGTTTCTGGAAGTGGCAAGGTAAATCTACCATCAGAGAAACTCTAATTTGTGGCTACTCACATGAGCTTTACGTGGGGGAATGTTTTCTAATCATGAAAAATACTGAAATCGGCCACCCATTTCTGCTAAACCTATAGTTTTATAACTCTGTCTCAGGCCCTGGGAGTTATGTCTCATCTTTAACTCCCTAAATTACTTGCAGAGGACTGCATACTTCTGCCATCGAGGTTTTTGTTGAAATCACTGCTGAAGTGTGGTGGGATCCCCTGAGACAAATGTGAAGTTCTTCACTTCGCTTCACGTATTAGTGGTCTGGAAAATACTGCTTTTCATTTTAAGAGAAAATGAGTTGAATGAGGTTCATGGGAGCAGCATTTTCCCAATGCCATGGCTTTTGTGCTGCCTCATATCCCTCCTGTTGTTCTGCCCAAAGGAAGGCACATTGCCAGGGATCCACTGGCTGGACTTTGGGAACTGCTTAGAGAACACAGTCATCCTGCCAGGCTCTTGCTAGGATTGGACTGACCTTGAGCTGGGAAAGCTGCTCTGTGCCCACCTCCTGCCCATCTCCCCTCAGGCTGAGGGGTTCAGCTTCTGCCGTGCCAGACATTCTGTGGCTTCAGCCCTCTGTAAAGCTGAGGGGGTCTTAGTGTTTCACACCAGTGGGGTTTAGAAAAGATGCTTAAAGTCAGAGGATAAAATACCTAATAGTTCTGAATCGGGTTTCTTCCCCCTCCTTTTCTTTCCCCCTGCCAGTTGCTTGTTTGCCAAGGCTGAAATAAAGGCAGTGATGGCACCGTCGTGGCTGGTAGCAGTGGCACGTACATATTTCATAGACTCATAAGAGACAATGTCAGAGTTTATCTTGCATGAAGCAATGCTGACATCTCATGATTTGAACCATGCTACATAGATGGGCAAGGAGTAGTCGTGCATAACTCTGACTGCTCTGGCATGGAATTTGAAATGTGTGCAAAGTTGGAAATGTCATTTGAATAGAAAGCTGCTGAGTATTTGGGATTGACTCAGTGATGTCCTTTCACAGTGACTTGCATGGCGCTTGGCACAAAGCCGTGGTTTAGTCCCATCTAGACTTTGGCAGTGCTGGACCATGAGTGCAGCACACTCAAGGGGACAACAACAAAAAGAAATCGTGAAATTGAATTTTATGCTGGTGGTATGGGCCAGAAGTAAAGCTGCTGGATAGATCAGTTAGAGCTGTTGTACTTACTCTACCTCTGCTGCTTCATTAAATACAATGAATCTAAGCAAAAAAGGTTGCTGTCCTGCTTTCCCTTAAGTTCAGAGTGATCTTGCTAAAGTGGGCCTATATTGAGCTCTCTGGTGTGTGGTAGGAGCAGGGATTGAAGCATGAAGTAGAAAGTATTTAGATATGATGTACTGTAAGCTGTGTTTCTGCTCCCCTGAGCCACCGAATTTAACTGCATGTCTAATGTAGTTAGTGCAGAGGCAGATCAGTCCCTTGCTGTGCTCACTTGGGTGGGGGAGGAGGAAGTCAGAAATCGAAACATTCAATTTCCTGAAATTTTGGTGGTATTTTCAGTTTTGTTTATTTGTTTCCTNGGGGGGGTAGGAAACCATTGAACAAATGGATTTTGTTTGCTTTATGCACTCTGCTTTTCAGTTCCATTAGGACACATTAGACTCACGAAGGTGACCAGTGAAATTGTCTTGACAAAGATTTCTGCAAGGAGATAAAAATAAATAAGTTAGCAAAGAGTGACTGGAAAGACCTTACCAATTACCAGTTCTTCAACCTCCTTACTTAATTTTCTTGTGAGCTAATATGATAGGAGGAGGAGGAACACACCTTCATCAGAATGCTGCACAGGAGAACAGGGTTGCTATTAAAAGCCCAATAATGACTTGTATCGGTTTATGCAGATTTGCTCTGCTGGGTTACTCTGTGCCTGGCACTTGGCAAAGCACAGATAACATTTAAATCAGGCAGTAAGTGTAATTAAGTACTACCCTTCAGCGCATCTCTCCTTTTAAGACATTTTTATACACCGTGATTTAGAATATGACAATTGGGTGAGATTAAAGCAGCAAATTGTGCCTATAAAACAAGCCCTGAGAATAGCAAGGGACTGTAAAATTTTATAAAGGGGAATACAGCACATGCCTCCAATCCGATAAAACTTTTGTGAGCTGGGAGATTAACTGTGAAATACAAATAAGATGATACAGTATGCGTAGCATTCAGGTAGTAAATTACTTGTTATTGTAACAACTTATTCTTTCTACCCAGAAGAATTTCTTGCTTAACTTTTCCAGGGAATCTCACCATGTGACTGATTCACTGACTACTGGAGGTGTGGAGAGAAGGTAGGAAGTCAGACAGCTGTGATGTCCCTGTAGGGAAAGCAGTGGTGTAAATGTAGCATGAAAGATCGTCTGTGCTGAAACACGTGCAGTCAAGCTTGTGATTGGTTTCTTCCTCAGCTTCAGAGGAGTTGTATTTGCAAAATGAAAAAATAATCCTTTCCTTATTTCAAATCCTTAATAAGACCCATTGGAAGGTTTTCTTGGGGAACAAAAATGTTGCTTTATGTGAGAAGTCTAAAATGTTCTTTTCTGTTGGGCTTGACTGTGTTTGGCTGATTTGGTTCTGCTGCACTTTGAGTGTGCCTGAGCATCAGCTTCACTCGGCACACCTGAAAGAAAAGGCTGTGAGCCTTTTAAAGACTTCTTACTTAATTTGTAACACTCAAACCTTGTGGGCCGCAAGTCACCTCGACACAGCACACCGAGGTTGTCACTGATAGCAGGTGAAAGGCAGTGACTCCCGTGGTATCACTGGTCCCAGAGGCTGCTGCTATTCATCAGCTGTTGTGTTATGGCATTGCCCTTCACAGTCTTATTGATCTCACATATTCTCCCTTTCTTTTCCGTTCACACTAATCCTCCCTCATTCAGTCTTGCAATGCTTTCTTTAGATTTTTAAAATTGATTTCTTAATTGCCCTCAATTGGTAACTTCATTGTCCTTTATTAAGAGCCATAGAGCCTGATGATACTCAGCTTAAATGTCTGCTGAAGGCATGCAGGACCCAGAAGCCTGCTCGTTTCTTCCCAGCTGTATTAGCTGTACAGAGAAATGGTGTTGCATTGAGCCCATTGCATGTCAGTCACGTTAAAAGAGTTAAAAGGAAGACTGTGCATGTGGAACAGGGAGGAGGATGATGGCTGGATTTCTTACCATCTAGGATTCTCTGACCACCTTTGTTCTGCATAAAAGAGCCCAAACAACTTTATGGCACTTAGTTTTAATGATGTATTATGTAAGGAAATAGTAAAACTGGAAGGAGAGGTTTGAATTATTCTAGAGGAGGGTATTACATTTCAGTAATAGGACAGTTGGGTTTTAAAGGCTGAGCATCAGTGCGTTATGAACAAAATACAAGGCCAAGCCACGGACAAATAGAGTGAGGAAGGAAAGGGAGAAAAAATAAGTAGGAGTCTCTGATGAAAATGCAGCTGCATGGGCAGCCAAGCATTTTGGGGACACATGTCATGCTCAGCCCTTGTTTTGATTGGGGGGATTTTTATGTGTGTTGCTTTTATGCTTGACTTCCTTTTGACTTTTGGATTTATTATTCAGTACCATATTTATGTTTGAGATTGTTTTGATATTGTTAGGGAGACGTCAATACTTCTGAATCAACATTAAAAACATTCTGGTTTGTAGAAATGTTGACCTTTTCTTCTTGCTTGGTTTGAAAAGTCAGCTCAAAATGGCAAGGTTTTGCACAGAATGGAAATTCCCTTTCCTGTGTGAAGCAGGTACAGCCAAAGCAGGTGTTCTTGTCCCACCACTGGTCCCATCTTTCATCCTATCTTGTTTTCCTGCGGAAGACAGGAATTGGCTTCTCCTTTTGCTGCTGGATGTCCAGGAAGGACCTGGGTGGGTTCACTGCTGCAGTTCCCTCAAATCACACCATCAATCTCTTGCTGAATCAAACCAGAACAGTTAAAACATTTCAAAACATCTGTAGGAAGTCATTAGCATAGAAAAGACTTCTGCAAGTGGAAGTCCCAAATGTTCCAGGCAGTGTTCTGACAAGCTGTCAGTGAGCAGCGTCTCGCCTGGTCCCGGTGGGAAGGCAGCTGCCTCTCACACCCCTGCACCACAGCTGCTGCAGGCAGAGCCCCAGGAACTCCAGGCTGGGTCTCAGTTCACACTGCATCTGATCCATCTTGGCCTCCTGGTTTGCCCAGCAGCCGAGTTCACAGCTCGTTGAATTTGGTTTTTCCCCCATGTGATGGAGTTGATACCAAATTTGCCCATCCTGGTGTCCGTGTTTCTTTGCTTTTTGTTTGAGTCATAAGAACCCGTAGTCTTTCGTTAGATGTGTTCTAGTGGAAGCTTTTAGTGATAATGAACTGGCCTTTGGGTTTTTCCCTCTACTCTTCATATGTTTGTTGGTGCCTGTGGTCTGTAGCAGAGAATTAGCCCATAGTGGGCTATGTGAACTTCAGCCCATAGTGAACTTCAGAGTGACCTGAACCGCAGCTGAAACTGCAAGCTGAGAGTTGCTCTGCACTGACCAGAATACTTTAGTATTTTTTTCTCTATTTTTACCCAAGTTTTTCCTCTTGTTGCTTAATCTACCTTTCAGAAGTATCGGCTTAATTTTTTGTGTTGGAGCTGGTAGGGAGTAAGCACAGAAATTAGTGGAATATTTGTTCTGTTTGGAATGTGAAGGGCTTCATCTCAAAATTTGATCTATAAGCTGTATTTGACTTATCTGTGTACTTTAGTATTAAAATTTGTTTTCTTATTTGAATAGGTTTGTGATTGGTGTATTGGGATGTCCTTGCTCGTTGATTAAAAAACAAAAAAAAGCAAAATAATGTATTTTCAAAGTAATGCTTATAATTTTTTAAGTTTACATTTAAAGCTCCTGAAAGTGAACAAAACGGACAGAGGTTAAATAAAGTGAATTGCTCTGCTTTAACGTCAGGGAAAATGTGCTGCAGTAGGAATGCCAGTATTCTGCCTCAGGTAGGGATTTGTGGGTCCAACCCTGTTAACGTTAATGGGAGCTAAGCAAGCAAATCCTCTGCTCATAGATGGGGAAAATGGAGCAATTAATTGAAACTGCTGCTCAGCAATGCAAATGGTTATTTTCAGCTTTCCTGAGCAAGTATGTGAGCACTTCTGTGTTTGGGAATACTTTTTAATACTGCTCAGCTGTGTGGTGCTGTGATTGTGGTTCCTGCTTGGGCTGAAGAGTTAAATGCAGTTGGGATGTCCTGTGTCAGCTGGGCCATAGGAGGAGATACCACATTAATTATCCTGTGCTGCATTAAAGGAGCTTCTGACTTGTGAGTGATGGACTGACTGAAACTCCACAGTGCTCGTGTGTGGGACTGAGCCCCAAATAAAATATTTCATGGCTTCTTGAAGCAGTTGTGTTGCTTTAGTGAAGACTTGGGAAATGATTCTGAAAAATGTCAAATTGTCTAGCATAGACATTCCTTTACATATAACAGTGATTTGTCAGGGATTCTTGCTTAATTAAAGACTTAATTAACTTAGATCAAGCATAACTATTACATTATTTTAAAAATTTAAGAGGATTAAGACTAAAAATACCAATGGCTCAGGTGTTCTTTGGCTGAAAAGCCAACAGCTAATGTGATTTGTCGTTGTGAGCTGCACTTGTCTCATACAAATTATTTTTGGTCTTTCATTCTCTGTAACGCTGTAGGTTTTGGCAGGATTTTGTCCTTTGAGATATTTCTGCATTAAATAATGTATTCCATTAAAACTTGAATAGTTTGTAGTTTGGTTAATTGTTGATTTGTGGATTAGGTAGATAGGTAAATACAGAAAGTATATATGAGGCATGATACAAAGTCAGACCTTCAGGAAAAAAGTCACTCTATTTTGAGATCTATGCTTGAAAGCTTCTGCATTAAACCTTTGTGCCCCTCCCCAGTCCAGAAAAAAACATTCCATGTTTGTGGGTTTTTTTTGGTTGAGTTTTTTTTTTTTTTCTGTATCATGTGATGGTGGAGATGAAGTTTTTTCTGAGTAATTCCCTTTAACTGTCTGCATTTCAGTGATAAAACCTATATTCAGTGCTAGGTTGTGAGTCTCTTGAAGTCACCAATAAATCATTTCTCTTAAATATCTGTTTTATTACTTCACAGTCATGCTAAGACTGAATTCTGTAATCATATAAAAACATATTTTGTGTTTCTGGGAAGAACTGGCAACAAAATGTGCTACTGAATCTTATCTTCAGGGCTTGATGATGCTGTGAGAAACTGGATTCGGAGGAAGGAAAGGAAGCACAAATGAATATGGTAGTTGCATCCTTAATAGTCTGCTTTTCTTTCTTATTAAACAAGAGAAGTCAAATGTTAGTTGAGGTATTATGATATTATCGTGTGTTACCTACCTACCGCTGCAAATTAAAGTGATGATGTTGTTCTCTAATCTCTTTTGAAGAAGCTGTTTTTGGAAATACGTGTCATTAAAAGCCCAGAAAGTAATCCAACAACCCAGACAAGTGTTTTGGCGCACTTGGGATCCCTGGATTTTATTAACACTAGTTGCTACCTATCATTTCAAGACAAAATTATTTTTACTTTGGAATTGCTGATGAACAAATGACAGACTAACTTGGCAGTGCTGGGTTAATGGTTAAATTTGGTCACCTTCAGGATCTTTTGCCACATAAGAGATTCTGTCTCTGTTTCAAATGAGACCCTTTTTAAAGGTCTTTCCTGTAAGATTGAAGGCAAACAGAAGTAGGTCTGGAAAAGCATCTGGCCCACTATCTCATGTGCTGTTTTTCTGAAAAAAAGAAAAAAAAATCCTTGTTACATGCAAACAAAGCTTCAGCGCATCTTGTACCTTTTTACATTTAGACATATTTATGCAGCCACGTGTGGGCAATGAGACTTGGGTGGAAAGGAGAAGAAATAAATGTATATCTCATCTCAGAGAAGCCTTGAAATGTGAGAGGGTGGAAGAGGCACTAGGTATATTGGGAGAAAGAAAATACAGTGGAAACTCATTTTGGAATTTACATCAGTGCCATCACACCTGAAAAAAGAAATTCCTTCCTTTCTGTGTGCTTGCTCCTCAGGCTGTGCCTCTCTGAAGAGGCATCTGGTGGAGTGAGCATTGTCTGGGTGTCTCTGCAGGTTTCGCTGTGCCATCGACAGCGAGCCACTAGCATGGGACCAATATTGAAAGCCTCAGCAATATGGATGGCTCAGATGGATTTCCTGTCTGGAGAAGTCTGAGAGAAGAGTGCAGCAGGTTATCTGTTTTGTCTCCAAGCCATACTTATTTCCTGTATGGAAGTGTATTTCATAATCTTCAACTGAACCGTGAAGTAGAACTGCTCCTACAGTTGGTTCAAAATAAATGGTTATTTATTGTCATCATCACTGCACTAGGGCTGAGTGGTCAACATTTCTGGGAAGTAATGTTTGGTTAAAAAAACCCTCTCCTTGAGTGTGTTGAAAACTACCAGTCAGATTAGCAAAAGCGTTAGCATGTCTGTACTTAATACCAAATCATGTAGACCAAACTATTCCTTATCTTTATCAGTGAACTTGTGTCTGTGTTGCTGTAAATTACACGAGTCATTCTTGTCTAATCATTGGTGCACACAGGGACCACCTGTTCTTCCTCCTCATCTTAATCACTTTACACATTTGATGGTGGTTCTTTCATGCTTTTCAGGGTGTCTCTTTTCTACACTGCTTGTTTGGTTATTTGTTTTACTTAACATGAACGGTCCACTGAGCATGTTGGTGTGTTTGGAATGCCTTCTAGTGTTGTTTGACCCTATCTGTTTAATGAGCAGTACATGAAACTGAACACTGTGTGCCACCCAAAATTGTCTCAGTGCTTAGGAGATGTTTTGACATGAAATATGGCTTAGATGACTCCTATCTAGTGTTTGTGGTAGTAGCACTTCAAAAAATGTGTGATCCTAAGCACTGCTAAGAATTTGGGCTGTAGGAGTCCAAAGGCACAGTATTGCACATCCTCCAGGAAGGAGAGGGTCTCCAGAAGCTTAAATCTCAGGTGGGAGGTTGGGTATGTCTTTTAAATCCAAGCACCCATATATTTTACACAATACAGACCAGGAAAAGCCACTGGACAGTTCTGCTTTTGGGTTTATAATTTCTGCATGAGACAGAACACAATGTTCTAAAACACATCCACCCTCTCCTTAAACCAATGCCATGAAGAAACATTTCAAAAAGGAGCCTTTTAAAAAAAAGGGAAGGGGAAGACATCGCATCTTTGCAATTATTCAGTGCCTGTCTGTACCCTGTGGGGTGGCTCAGGACAACTGGCAGTGTATTAGCAATTACACTGGTCATAACCTGAAGAGAAATGGATGTTCTTGAGCCAAGAGAGTAGAACTGCAAGTATGTTTATTTTCAGAGGGATCATAATGCCAACTGGCAGAACAAACTTGGCTAGGTGAAGGGTCTGGTGCAGCTGCAGTAAGACACAAGGATACTGAATTTAGCAAAGGAGCAACAGGAATTATCACTGGTATTGTTGCTGGGGAGTACAGATGCAGTCTGGCATTTTATCAGCGTAATCTTAGTTTCAACTTAATGAATAAAATTTAATATAGGGAGCTTCGAATAGCTGGTGCTGGATTTACACCCAGAGTGCAGGTACATTTAATTTCAGTAAGTACATTGTGCTCCTCCTCATCATTTGTATAATTTGAATGTTAACTGTTGTTTATCCATCAGGTTTTGATCTTTCAGAGAATTTCTCTGGCATAAATTATATGTTATGATGTTTTCTTATCATAAGAAGGTCATAAGACTTATGGTAAGAGTTATTGTAAGACTCTTCCTCAAATGAAAACATGGGATAGTTTTTTAACTCCTGGTGACATTTCACCGGTCTGGATATGTCAGATGGGCAGAATTTGTGCAGAAGCTCATTTATCAAAGACTGGAGTCATATTGTAAATTTTTATTTTTAATATTTTGTCAAATTATTTGGACTCAACTGTAAGCAATGCAGGTCTGCACAGTGACAAGTCAAGACTGCATGGTGACAATCTGGCGGTGCTATGTGCCATCCAGATGAACAGGTGTGGCAGGACCCCCTGCTGGTGGGGAATTTGCCATCTCTGGTGTTGGAAGGTGTTCCTCTGCAGGCTGGTTGAGGGATGTGTGTCTGGGATTAACTGGAAGGCAGCTCCAGTCGTGATGCACAAGTCACAAGCTGAAAACTTGGCTCTGAGCTGCTGCTTAAATCTATTTCCAAATTCACAGTGGTTCTGCAAAGCTCTAAATCTCACAGATTTCCCTGGGTGCATTCCTCTGCAAAATTTTGGGTGAGCTTTCTCCCCGAGTCAGTGGAGCTGAGCAGATTGCATGAGGATGAGACACCTGGCTGGATTTCCTCCAGAGCAAGAGGGCTGAATCCTGAAAGTTTCCCGTGTCTTCACTGGGGAAGAGTGTTGGAGGCTCAGGGAATTTGCTTCAGTTCTTGACCCATCCTTAGAAGGGATGGTCATAAATAGAGGGAATCTGCTCATGCTCTAGAATCCCAAGCAGAACAACTGCACTGCCCTAAAGAAAGGAGAACTGCAGACGGGTAATCTTTAGGAAGGATAACCAGCTTTTGTGTTAGCCATCATCAGCCCAGAGGGGAGCAGTTTTTGCAGTTCACCTCTGCTTCAGCCACTAGGTATCAGCGTATGGATTTAATTGTAGTTCAGCTGATGAGAAACATTAGGTAACTGAAGAACCTGTAGGTACAGCTCACACATTTCAGGTTGAAAGAGCACGTTTTGTAAAATCCCCACCTAGCTGTTCCTACCTGGCAAGTTCTATAAAAATATTTTTAGACTCTTAAAGACTTCACAGTCCTCTTCATATGTGAAGAAACTTCTTTAAGCAGACCATTTTCCCAGTGATGGCTACTCTGTAGCACTCTGCTTTCAGTTCTGAAATGCACACTGCTCAAAAAAATGTATTTTAACTGTAGTTCATATGTTTTAAATTGATTATTGGTACCTTTGAGCATTCTGGAAAAAGACTTTCTCTATAGTGCAGATGGGGAAGAGAAGAAATATACCTAATAATGAAGCATTTCTGTGAACTTGGTGACAGCACGTGGTGTCTGATTTTGACCTCTTCTAACCCGCATCCCTGTGCTTTTATCTTTCTTTTAGATTCTCCTCTTTTCTTCAGTAAAGCTCATCACAGGAAGAGCTTTGGAGGAAATCTCTTTTGTAGTGCAGATGTCTGAGTGGAGGGCTGGAAGTGGTGTGGGATGTGTGTCCTAGTGGAAGATCAGCACTGGGTTTATACCAAGCTTGCAGTCCTTTTTTAACCCTGTCAGTTACTGGGTTTCAGAATTCAGTACATGTGGATGTCATCCTTGTGTTTAAATGTCTCAGCCTGTGAGAGGTTGGATATTATGTATAACTGCTGATTATACTTATTTATGATTGTGTGGTGGAGCACTTTTCCCAATGCAGTTACTGCTCTCTCTGTCATACTGGCATCTGTGACAGGGGTTTTCGCTTCCTTGTGCCAATTCTTGTCCTGGTGCACACTGAGAGAGATTTGTTCCCTTTATAATACCTGCGGGAGAATTTGTGGAGAAGAGGCCTTGCCCAAAGCTGGTTATTGGCAAAGCCAAACCCCTTCTGTCAGGGAATTGTGCTGGTCACTGTGGGAACACAGAAAAACATTATGGCCAGCGAGCAAAGCCCCTTTGCCGGGTGAGTCCCTGATTTCCCATGAGCTGTGTTGGATGCACAGCTGTCCTTCAGCCTGACAGCTCCTCTGACAGTGTACTGTGTTTTCAGCCTGGTGAAGGTGCAACTGCTGCACCTCCCAGAGCCCCAGTCGCTGCTCAGGGGTCAGTCCCAGGGAGGGAAGGAGGGAGGTCTGGTGCAGATGTAGGTCCCCGTGCAGATCCCAGCCCGAGGGGATCCCTCCTGCACCCTGTGTTCCGCCAAGGTCTTTTTGTTAGTGCTGCGCTTTCATTCCCTGCCTTTTGGCACGCTTAAATCAAATTAAAGGCAAGAGCAGAGTTCCATCAGGCTTCTGGTTTAGGTCTGGTCCTTCATCATTTACAGGCTAGAATGCCCCGTAGGAAACTAATGCTTTATGTAGACCAACTGCAGTCCCATTTGCTGCACAGATAATAATAAACCCTGAGATTAGTGAAGGTTCTTTTCTGAATTAAAATATCACTTTGGGGAAAAGCTGTCTTCACTTGCTCTTGTGCATAGTCAGTGTCTTTTCCAGCTTGGATTGCTGCCAGAGCTCTGGCTTAGGGCCTTCTCCTGACCCTTTACAGGTTCTTATTAGTATTGCTTGGGTTGTGCATGAAGGAACTGCAGAGTGCTGTTTGAGGGGGGTGGGATTAATAAAGTGTAGTAAGAGAGTGTTCAGCAAAGGTTTGGTTTAATGGGACAGTATTGAGAAATGGAATTATTCTTGAATTGTGGATTGCTTTCTTTTAAATGTGGCTGTGGTAACTTGTCATGCTAAGAATTCCTTCCTCCCCCTCCTCTTTTGTTTAACATATTATACATACTAAGCACAATTTTTGAACCTAGACCCAGTGTAACAATTCCTTGGACAAGTATCTGGCCTCTAAAAAAAAATGTCACCTTAAACCCCTCTTACGCTGTTTCACTTGTAAACTGGCCTCACACCTCAGCTACTTCTCTGGATCTTTGCCCTGGGGCAGTGCTGCAGTTTTGAAGCTAAGAGAACGTTGAATGTTTTTTCCTTTCTGGAAGAGATGCACAGCCCTGACTGCACAGCCCCTGAATAATGTATGAAGGTTTATTTGCTTGTGTATGGGAGAGATCTTCCCTTCCCATTTCACATTGGTCTTATCCTTCCTCTTACATGTGGCTCTTTTTCCTATCCTCTTTTTTTTTTTTTGTGCACCTGAGGAGGACACACATTCACTTGCTTTTGGCAATTGGGGACTTTCGAAGCTCCAAAGTGTGAGTTTGGCTTGATACACGTTTTTTTCATCTTAACCTGTTGTTGAGGCCACTGAACCGCTGTGGTGGTGTTGAGCAGTGCAAGGGGGGCAGATATCCCCTGCAGGGGCACGGGGGTCATTGAAGAGCATCTAACCAGTGAAAGTGGGAAAGGGCTGTGGCTACAGGCACTGTCTTCACAAGAGATCTGTTATTTTCATTTTGGCCTCGAGACTGATGCATGCTGCAGGCACTGGTAGGCTCCTGAACATCAGATTGATTGACTTCTTGGAGATCCACCTGCATTCCAGCATATGGAACCAGCTCCTTTTCATTTAGGTGGCAGTCTTAGCTTCAGTGTGGATGAGGGGAGGCTGTGACTTTAGAGCCAAATGAGTTGGAGAAGCTCTTTTTTAGTATGTGCAGAATTAGTTTGATTGATCATATTTGACACCAGTCAGGGAAGAGAGAGCTATTCAGGCTGAGAGAGCAAGAACGCATTCCAAGTTGGTTCTCTCTTCTGTGTTCTCTGAATATGATGAATATTTTTTCTCCTCAGCTGTCATAGTCTTCTAATAAATGCTTTCCCTCCATTAAATTTTTTAAAATGAGATTCTCTCTGTAACAAAATCCACAGTATAAAAATAACTTCTGTGATGTACTTTTATGGTGGCAATTTCAAAGCCTGTGGAGATAGTGCTGGAAGATGCTTCTAATCTAATAATGAAATGTGTATAGCACACATGAAGAAGAGAAGAGTAGCTAGAATCAGCTTATTTTTCTTTTCTTGTTTTCTTGCTTCTTCAGCTATTTCTGGTATCTTCCCCTTTTAATTGCAGGATGGAGCTGAGGAATGTAGAATTATAGCTGTCAGAAAAAGTAGAAGAAAAGATCTGTTTCCATTATCTCGTGGTTTCTTCTGTTTCAGAAGCCTGCTGGAATCCCTGCATCCTCATTTCAGAAAAGGACAGCATAGTCTGCTTCACCTCTAACTGCTGTCAACTGTTAAAGCACCCTTTCCCCAGCCTTCACTCAGAACATGTTTTCAGCTCAGCTAGGGATGTTATTACTGACTGATGAACAAACCTGAGTACTGAACGTGGGGAACAATTGGCATTTTTAAAGTTAATCATAGAAACTCTTCATCCAGCAGCTGCTGAGGCTGCTCTGGGTGCTGATACCCCATCTGCAGTGAAGAGCCTATACAGTGTCAGCTGGAGATGAGTGGCTATAAAATGGCAAAAAAGAAGTTTTGATTTTGATGACACTGTCATCGTTTGTGTCAAGCAGACTTTCTTGACTGGGAGACTAATGGAAGACACTTTCCTGCTAATACCTGCACTCTCAAAGTGCTGTAGTTTGAAGAACCCTCTTGCACAAAGCTTAAAATACCACATAAGTAAGAAACTGTCCAACTAACTGAACAAATTGCATCAACTATGTTTCGGTTTTTTTTTCTTATTTTCCTATTTTGATGTTTTTATTTCTGGAGAAAGAAATATGTCAGATAACTGCTTCGGCATGGAGGGTGGGGGTTTGTGGGCAACTTGTAATATTTGGGATGAGCAAAAAAAAAGCCATTGCCACATTTAGAAAGGCAGTTCATTTAAGGGGAATTAAGCTCCTAACCCCATTTGCTTCTCTGGAAACACACTTTTATTTCTGACCCCTTGCTCAATGCCTACAGTGAAAGCTCTGCTGTGGCTGTCACCATTCTGTACTCTGCTGACCACAGCACTGACACCTGGCCTCTGGTCCTGTTTTCTTGACCCAAATATAGCACTTTACTTTTTGAATAATTCAACGTATCTACTAGATGTAGGTGTTGAATTTTCTCAAACTCCCATCTGCAGGCATGGCAGAATCGAGTGGAGGAGTCCAGATTCCTTTCACTCATCCTCACTATTTGTGGTGGGACAGCCCAGTCCCATGAAGTAGCAAGTGAGATTTTTCACTTCTTGAAAGCAGAATTTACATTGGTTTTGTTGCTGTGACTTGGTATGATTTCCTTTAGCTGGGTTGCTATTGCTTTGCAGGCTGCCTCAGTTCTCCCTCTTGTTTCTTTGGACTTTGAACTTCTCTTTTGCTGAGATCTTCCCTCAAATACAGGATGTTTTCTGCTGGTTGGGGTCGCTTAGCAGAGAGCCCTGTCAGCTCTCACTGTGCTGGGAGCAGATGCTATCAGGGGCTCTGGGTTTATGTGTTATTTATACACACTCAAATCTGTTCAACTGACCCTGCAGCACACAAGTGTGGGGAGGAATCAAAAGGGTTCCACTTGTGCTTGACAGTGTGGGTTTTTAGTGTGCACCAAAATGAGCTGCTTCTCTGAGAGCAGGTGACGTTGGGACAGACTCTTAGAAATCCAAATACTTTCAGGGTGGCCATTTCCCCCTTAATTGTCATTTTGATGAAAACTGCCCTGTTTTGAGAAGCAACTTTATTAGCGACCCTCTTCCAGTGTTGTGTAATCCCTTCACCTGCATTAAGTTCCATCTGCTGAAATGTTTGAAAAGTGTTTTGCTGTAGTGACTGGAGTGGTGGTGAGAGCATAAGCTTTTAGGTGAAGTTCCAAGTGGTTTGTCATCTTTCAGAGAACCTTGCTGGATGTGAGGGCTAAGGGTCTTTAAGGAAGCAAATGCATTTTCAACTGCCCCATTTTTACTTTTAAAGTGTTTCTCTCAGTAAAGCCATGGGCTGCACATCTATCAATGACATCCTTACATGGAAACAAGTGCTGCTACACCTCAGAGAGGACAGATCAGCTTTTTTGAGGTTTGCCTCCTGTGAACTCTGACACAATTTGATTTAATTTGTAACAGCAAAGACTTTCAGTGGTTAATTGCACAAACTCTAGGGACCAGCAACTTTGAGGTTGTTAGTATATTCAATAGTATTTATGAGCTTAAATACCCAGAAGGAGCTCAAGTACAGATCCCATGGACCCTCCCAATGGAAAAAAACAGTATCGAAACCATAAAGCCTTGTCTTTGCCTTCTAGGAAATGTTCCTTTTACAAATGTCCTAAACTCTTTTTGTATTTAAAATTGATCACTTTAGTAAAGTTCCCATGTGACAAAAAAAATCCGAAACCAAAACAAAATCTAAAGAATTAATCCAAGACATCAGGGTAACAAATCTGAAGGATTCATACATGTTTCTGGATTTCAAGCTTTATAGTTCAACATTTGTAGGTTATTTTGTACTTTTTTTCCTGGCTAGACTGAGCATCTTTATATTCAACAACTGCTGTCAGAGTAGGATTTGCTGAGCACTTTCAATAACAGTGACACTATTTTATTTCTGCCCTGGTGTTCTGGGACCACATCTTGGTGTTCGAGGCCACATCTTCCAGGAATTTTATACAAGAAGCAACAGAAAAGAACATTTATCTAACAGAGCCACAACTTCAGTGCCAACTATAAAGGAAGAGCCAACAGATTCTAACTTAGATTGAAAGTCAGTTGGTGAATAGAGGCAAATATTCCCGTAGGCACAGGGCATCTCTCTGAAGAGAAATTGTTGAAAATGCAAATGGCTGAAAGAGAGTTCAGTGTGATTGCTTCGTATTTCACGGGCGCTGTGGTTTCGTATGCCCCAGGTCAGCTCTCAGGAGATTCACAGCCGAGATTTCTGATTTCTGGAAG
>WAAG01037092.1:1375-18469 GCA_013390105.1 Tichodroma muraria | reverse complement strand
TATCGATACTGCGGGACCTAAATGGGAGAACCCATCTCCCCACCCTGCCATTTGCCTTATGCAGATAAGGGAGAGCACTTGTTGCAGGCTCCCCCCTTTGGAAGCTCTTCAGCATTGTAAATCACAGGTACACTTTGCAATGGGCCTTCCTGGTTGTTTACCTTTAGGCAATTACACATCATGGGCTATTTTTTCATTCTCTTTTGAGGAAAGTACTTGGGAGTTACTTTGGTTTGTGTGACTTTGACCTTTGTCAGCTTTGGAGNAGCTTATATAAATACGTTTATTTAAAGCTGTTTTTATGTATGTGTGTGTCTATATAGGTACACACACATATAAAAATAAAATAAATGCTGGCTTTGCCTTTAGCTTTGAAAGTGTTTTGTTTTCTTTCAGCTCCAGCAAACTGGATTGAATTACAGCTGAATTGAATGCACTTCTATAGCACCTTCCCTCAGGGATCTAAACCAATTTTCTCACCATTGCTAAATGCTGAACTTCCCCTGTACCCTCGCAGAGTAAGTAGGATGCTGATATCTGTGCTCTAGGGTAGGAAAATTAGGAAAGTGTTGAATGCAACATAGTGGAAGAGAAAGTGATAAGATACTTAGCTCTCGGTTTTGGATATTGTCGTGTGTTCATGCAGTCCTACTTTTCTGGGGGAGTGAAGCCTCACAACATGTAACCTTAATGTGGGAAAGGGAGGGGCAATATTTACCCCTGTAGCAGTGTAACTGTGTGTTTGGTCAGTGTTGGGCACAGCTTTGGGATGGAGCAGGAACAAATAGGTAAAATCAGGAAGTAACAGTGAAAGGCATTTTTGAGAAATACGGAGTGTGTTTCTGACTTGACCCCCGATCTGTTTTAGCTTGACCAATCACACTGTGGGCTCCAGCTTCTGAAAAAAGGCATTTAGGAGTCAATTCAGGGAGGAGAGGGAAAGAAAACAGCTGCAGTTCTCAAGTGCTTGTCCATTGTAACCCCTGGCCAAGGGAGCTGCTGCCGTGCTG
This sequence comes from Tichodroma muraria, assembly GCA_013390105.1. Classification (NCBI taxonomy): domain Eukaryota; kingdom Metazoa; phylum Chordata; class Aves; order Passeriformes; family Sittidae; genus Tichodroma; species Tichodroma muraria. The sequence goes on along the minus strand of WAAG01037092.1, from coordinate 17,459 downwards.
AAAGCGAGAGAACTCTGCTCGTGCGTCACATCTGATGCAAAGGGTTAAATATGTGGTGTCAGGGACAGAAGATTTGCCTCCCAGAATTTTTGTTCAATTTCTTGCACGGCCGTTCTGCATGTTTAAAAGATAAAGGGAGAGTGTGATGATATTCACCATCCTTTGGCGATTCCACAGTGTTTGTTGTGTTCCTCGTAAACTGTAAAAAGGAAGCTGACTGCAGGAAGGTTGGTGGCTAGGTTAATATACACTGTAGTGGAGTCATTTAAAATAATCCAAGCAAAGAAAGGAGATTTATATAAAAGTACATTTCCATTACTTGTGCCTCTGGCACAGTAATGTCTCATCTAGCATAGCAAAAAGCTAACAACATTATTCTTGTTTCTCTTTGTAACATCCATAGCCTTTAGTACTGCTCTTCTTTGTTAATTTTTGAAAGACTAGTTGTTAATTAGGAGACATATTTGACTCAAAGGCAAGTCTTGACTGAAAAGAGCTCAGAGAACATGGCAGGAGTCTTGTGTTTTGGGATTTTTAAATTATTTTTAAAAAACATCTAATTTTCAGCATGTAAATATCCAGTTAAAATGTTGATGAGTGGGATCTAAGCTCACGTAGATGTCTTCATGGCAATGACATTTGATCTGTTTTTCTAAGCTGGAGCAGTGGAACAGTAGGGCAGGTCTAATTTTTGGATGGGTGAAAAGTCCACTTTGAAGCAAGGAAAGCAGACTACAAGTACAGTTGGGTTTTTGTTTCCTTCCTCCCTTTTTTTCCCCAGAAGACTCATGATCAGTCATTGAACACCACAGGTGTGGCAGCACATTTAAACCCACTTCCTTTTACATTTTTTGTTAGGGCTTAGCACCTGGTGAGCATAGAAGTAGAGTTGCTACTTAGCAAAGTCTAGCTGCTTGCTTTGGTACTGAGATAGAAGCATCTTTCTTCAAAAAATCCATCCCAAAGGGCCAAGACTAAAGTGTTTTGTATTCCCATTACTTCGAATGGAATTTTTTCCTTGCTAAGGGGTTTGGCATTGGGATTGCTTAGAGAGCCAGGCACTTCTTTTATGTAGGTCCATTAATTTCGATTCTGCTAAATGTGTATTCCTAATTGCAATAAGTCAATGTACCTGAAGAGATCAGAGGAAGGAACTGATCCAGAAGGGGGAAAACTTTTTTCTGTGTGCTTTGAAGCTGTGGGATTGAGTGACCACATCATCTTGGCTGTGACTTTCAGATCGGTAAATCGAATGCATGGCTTTTAAGAGATACATGATATAATTAATGATTAGTCAGGGCTCTTTGTTTTGCATAACTTTTAATTCTGCAGTCAAGGCTTGTGTGTATAATGAATGTTTTTTTATTTTCTTTCTTCTGCAACTTATCTTTGCTGACTGCACCTCTTTGCTCCCTGATGTCTGTAAGCTCTAATAAATTGAGGAGTTTAGGCAGAAAGTTCCTTAGGCAAGAGCTCTCCCTTGGCTGGTGATGCTGGTGAGACCTGCCTAGACTATAAAAGGCTCTGTAAAAGGGACAAGCTTTTGGCTGGAAGGCATAAGGGAAGTATAGCAACTTTTACATCCCTCCTTCATCTCTTTTCTTGGATATTTAATTGGCATTAGGAAACAGAGCAGGTCATTGGATTAATAAACAAAAAAAAAAGTACTGTTTGAGTCAGAGATACCCTTAGGAAGTCTCCTGTTGGCAGTGCTTGTACTGATGTTATGAATTCCAAGATATTTAGTGGTTTTGAGAAACACCTTAGCTGTCAGAATGGTGTGATAAAGCAAAAATCTGAGCTCTCATCCTAGAAAAGATGCTTGCCCACGTATTTGGGGAGAACAGCCTGAAGATGTGAAGCTTTGGATTTGAGTGCACAAAGAAAGCTTGCCAAATATAAAGAACCCCCCAGCTTTTATTCCCGTGGTGTTACTGTCTTGTATAAATATCCAGAAAGTACTGGCTTATACTTTTTTGTTTATTAAGAGAATATATCTTTCACCAGTTCCTATTTCCTTGCTCTGAAAAGCTTGCTTAACTCATACTTAGTGCCATAATATTACAGGTCAGCCCAGAGATCCTATATAACACAGTCCACTGTAATTTCCCAGGCAGTATCTGCATCAAGAAAACAGCTTTCAGTTGACTGGATATCTTGGCTTTTTTTCCTGTATTTGCCTAGAGTCTTGTCCCCAGAAAACATGGTCAACAGCTGCTTCTCTCTTTTGCTTATTTTTTCCTCCCCTTCCCTTTTTTTAGTGTTGTCTACTGGCGAAAGCCTGTGCCTTGGAATTGTCAGAGAGATGAGAATTGCTGGGCTCAATATCCTCACAGAATTGCCAGCTCTGTGGTCATGGGAGGAAGAATCATGATTCTCCCTTCATCTTTACAGAGCAGAAAGGATCCACATAGAGCCAGAAAATGGTTTGAGCTGAAAGGGGTCTTAAAGCTCATCTTATTCCAACTCCCATGCCATGGTCAGGGATGCCTCCCCCTACCCCTGGGTGCTCCAAGCCCTGTCCAGCCAGGCCTTGGACACTTCCAGGGATGGGGCAGCCACAGGTTGTTGTTGTCTGGGCAACCTGTGCCAGGGCCTTACCATCCTCACAAGGAAAGACTATTTCCTTTTCAGCTAAACCTGTCCTCTTTCAATTGAAAGCCATGACACCTTGTCCCATCACTATTTGCTCTTTTCCAAAGTCCCTCTCCAGGTCTCTGATTCCCTTTAGGCACTGGAAGGGGCTTGAAAGTCTCCCCAGAGCCATCTCTTCTCCAGGCTGAACAACCTCAACTCTGCCTGTTTTCACAGCAGAGGTGCTCCCGCCCCTGATCATCCTCGTGGCCTCCTCAGGACTGACTCCAACAAGTCCATGTCCTCCTATGTTCAAGAGTAGCCATTTGTAGACAGGACAGATCAGTTAAAATTTCTATCCCGTTTGCCACATGTTACTTTCAGTATGTTATTGAAAAAATCTGGATTACAAACCAAATAGAGTAGAGGGAGTAGCAGTGGCAAAAATTAGAACCTGCTGATTTGAGTCTGTCACGACATTCCTGCCTTCTTCTCCTGCTGCACAGGCAAGGGAGAATGCTCCTTGTCCTTGGGGGATGAGGTGAGAAAGGATGGGCTTCAATTGCTGTGAAATCTACTTTTGTGACAAAAGCTTTCTAGGATGAAATATGCCATTAGATTGCTTACGGGTGTTGTGTCAACTCTGTCATTGCAGGTCTTGAAGAATATGCTAGAGAAACATCTGCCAGGAATGATTCTGTAGAGCTGCTCCTGCCGTGGGGTGTGGAGATGGACTAGATAACCTCTGGAGGTCCCTTTCAGTCCTGTTTTCTATGAGCTCTAATCCAGGACTTTTCATTACTCATCCCTTGAAGCCCCAAAGGTGACAGGACTATCACACTTCATTTTTACACAGTCTTTTTTGCTGGATGGTGTTTGCTCATTCGGTCGTGCTGGCTTCAGTTGCATTTGTCATATGATTCTCTTACAGCCTCTATTTATTAATTTTTTTCTCAGTCCATGCCCTTTAGGCCTTCTGTCTCTGTTTTTAAATGGATCTCACTCACTTCGAAACTTTCTGAAAGCAAAAGTTCCTGGAAACTTAGATTTTTATTTTTTTTTTAAACTTTTTTTTTTTAATCTAAAATTTCAAATTAGACAAAATGAAGCTTCTGCTAAGTATTAATGTTCAGAGCTGCAGCAGACACAGGAATAGGAACTGGTTTTGCCTTGTTAAAGTGCGATAAATTGTGAACAGAAGCAGATGCATGAGGTGGGGAGCTGCCCAGGACAGAGGCTCTTCTGCTTGTTTGTCCAGGGCTTGGTACAGTGTGGCCCTGAGCTGTGAGTGAAAAGCTGCTCTAATAACCTTATTTATGATGGGAAGCACACGAGGGACCAGGTACGTGTGTACAGTGTGCACGTGGCGCTGCTGTAAAGCGTAAAGGAGCTAAGGTTTGTGCTCTGAAGTGATAACGTGGTGATTTAAAAACACAGTAAATTAAAAGATAACCAAACCATCGTGATCCTGTAAGTGATGGGTTTTTATTCAGATGTCATAGTGGCAGTAAATACCCCACACAGCTGCACTGTCCTCTCTCTCTCTGACACAGCTGGACATTTCACAAGCTGGTGTGCAACAGTAGGTTCTCATTACATTTGCCCTTTTTCATCTCTTCCCGACATGGAGTTAAATCCATCCTGTTACTGGTGTGTGATGGTTGTTAAGTGGTTTCCTTGCAGGTTTGTTTTAGGGCTTCCCCGGCTCTCAATTTGGGTTGGTAAAGTGGAAGATTGCACAGTTAAAAGCCAAGGTGTCAGGCTCGAGTTAAACAAGCGCCCTGTCCTGTTTCATCGTGGTTTTCCAGTCCGGCTCCGGGTGCCGCGAGCTGCGAAGCAGCCGTGCTGATTCTGCCCGTGTCTGGGTGCAATTGCTCCGGCCAGAGAGAGGTGTTCAGAGCAGTCCCTGCTGCGGTGACTGCCCCATCCCTGCGCTGTGCTTGGCGAGAGACACCGTGCTCAGGACGTCGTGCTCCTTTCCACAGCCTCCCCACCTCTTCCTTGGCCTTTTTGTTGGCCTTCTTCATCTTCCTCCTCAGCTTAAACTGGCAGTCAGAAGATGAGAAATCCCTGGGGGCGTTCTGCACAGGGTAGTGACTCACTTGGATGTTTTACGTTCCCCCTGAGTATTTTAAGTCCTTAAATTCCTCTTAAACTCCTGTGAATTTGCAGAGGTGCAGTGCCATGTGGGGTCTGACAGGCACAGAGCTGCTTTGTGGCACCCATGCTGGTCTCTGCTCATCCCTGCTACATGGTGCAGGGTTTTCAAGTTTAACTTGGGTAATAATGTTTAAATCATCATATCAACCCTCCCTCCTCTGGACTTTATTTAATAAAGTTTCCTAATCCAATTATGTTGTTTTTCTGAGGAGCTGACTTTTTTATAACTAATTATTTTGTGCTCAGCTGTATGTTCTGAATTCTGTAGGCTTGATGGCTGGATTTGATGCATTCTGTTTAATTATGCACTTTAAACATAAAAAAAAAAGTAGGAGAGAACTCACTTTGGTAGCCCTGGGCTGCAGGAGTTGACGTGTTTGCTTCAATCTGCCTGCTCCCTCTAAAGGCTCAGGAACCCATGGTCCCCTTCAGCAAAGTTATGGAGGCAGAAGTGGAAAAGCTTGTCTTTATGGAAACTTTGATTAGTTTTTTTCAAGGGTGACCAGAGCTGCTGTGTTACAGAACTGTCAAATGCCCTGTGTACAGAAGCTGTGTCATCTGAATTTCAAAGTCAGAGGCATATTTTGAGAGACTTGCCCTTTTCATCCTATCTGGTCTGTGGGGGTGTCGCTGCAACTGAGCCCTGTTTGGCCACATAAAAGCAGCCTGCCAGGCTTCCTTTGCCAGGGACTTTGAGTTTAAATCTATTTCAGGCCTTTAAAAAGGTCACCCAAGGCTGCCAGCCAGAACCTGTGTCTTAATTCGGTGCTATTAGAATCAGAGAAAAATAAAATCCACAATCTCAGGCTGGAGGGCAGGGAGTGGTGGAATTATCAGACGCTTTAGAAACTGCGGAATATGCTCTCATTGCAAATTTCTGCTGTGGTCTGAGGTGAGCAGGAGGATCCCTGGGCAGCAGGGAGGTTGCTCAGGCACTGCTGTAAGCTTTGGGCTCCACCACTGGGGATCTGATTGCTGCTCTGGGGCTTGAAGCAGCCGCTTTCCTTGGCTTGCTGAGGAGTCGGGATCACATTTTTACCCTAGCTGTTAGGTGGTCTGTCTTTCCAGGCGATTTGTACCTGGCTGTTCAGGCTCCCCACTGCTGTATATTTGGTGTTTTTGCTCTGCAGCAGGACAAAGGGGGAGGAGGATTTGTGTGGGGGTTTGGGGTCTGGATTAGGGATTATTGCACTGCTGGCTGTGCCTGGTGGGCGGAGGAGAAGCTGAATTTCAGTGGCCCGTTCCCACCTTCTGCTGATGATCCCAAAGGAAGGTCCCCATCTTTCTCTTGCTCTATATCATCTGGTATCCTTCACTGCCCTACTGAAAAATTTGTGTGGACTGCTACTAGACTAATAGGTTTGTTTCTCCTCAATTCCTACTTATAATCCTTCAGTTTGTTCTCTTATTTGTAGTCTAACGTGGGCTCTTTTAAGAGGGAAGGAGCTGACATCAGCGGTTTGAAGAGCCAAATAAAAGATTTCTTATAACAGTAATCAGCCTGGCTGATTTCCCAGCAGCATCCCAGCCTGCCAGGGTGTGGAACAGCCAGCACTAGGGACAGAGTCTCGTTCCACAGTTGGGCCTAATTTAATAACACTTTGTTGAATTGCATTACAAGTTTGATTCTGGGTTTTGACTGGTGTCTTGGAATGTGGGGTTTTTTTTGTGATCTGGATAATTTTATATTTGTTTTCGTATTATCGTACCAGGAGGGATTTAATTTTGTTAGCATCTTTACCAAATAACCTGATGAATGTGAAAAGCAGCTTTAATGTGATTTCTCATTGATTATTTTCATATAAAAGTTTTGTGATTTGAAGAGTAATAATTTGTGCTCACTTGCCATCTTGTAAGTGGGCCTTAGTTTTAATCTTGTAGGTTTTCAAAATTGAATCAGCAGAAATTACAGAAAGTATGTTTATATTCACTTGCTATCTTATTAATGGATCTCAGCTTTAATCTCTGATTTTCCAAATTGTTTCAGTAAAAATGATATCACCAGGATTTGATTAAAGCATTCAGTTTCGGCTTAGTTCTTTTCTAATGTGTTAAATTTTCAGATGCCAATGCAAAGAATTTTAACAATATTAACCTCTTACTAGATCCTTATTTCCCTAAGTACTTTGAGAGCATTTTTTTTTTTTTAAATTTAAAATCTTGGCTGCTAGTAAAACATACTTGTCAATTTGTAGTTAATTGCTGCATTAGTTCTGAAGTTATAAATCAAGTTGGAAAATAAATTTGGTATCTTGTATTGCGCAGCAAAAAGTAGTTGTTGCAGTAGGAATGCTGTCTGCTAATTAACTTGTCTCCTTTTAGCTAATCACTGCATTTATTCATGTCATGCATTTTGGCTGGATGATCTCCATCAAAATACAATAATGGCTGGAATGCCTTTTCCCCCTTCTGGAGGCTGGTTTCTGTGGAATGGGTGTTTGTCCCAAAAAAGAGGCAGATGAGTAAATAAGCCTTTAGGGCAAGCAGATAGGACTGTGAATTTCTTTCTTTTTTTTTTTTATCTTTTTTTTTTAGTTTCTTTAATATTTTCTTCTTGTTTAATTTTTTTATTTCTTCTTGAATAATGCAAGGAGTAAGAAAAAAGTTGACTGGAATGTGATTTTTTTTTTTTTTTTGATAAAGCTATACAGCCCTAAAACTGTAATAGTAGTGGGTCTGCATTCAATATATTTTGACTGAACAGCAAAGAGAAAAACATATTTACATTCCAATTTAGAGTGAACCACCAAAAGTCCCCTCTCTTGCTGTACATGTACAGGGCTCCCCAAGCCACCTCCTTAAATCCTTCTGAAATTGCAGCTCTGTGGGTGGCTCCTGTGCTGTCACTGGGCTGCAAGCACCGATGCCAGGGTCCCCTCTCCTGGAGGGGATTATAGGATCAAAGTTGGATAGCACTGCAGTATAACTTGATACTATTTTAGGGACATCTCAGTTTTTCACAGAGGGAAAACCAGTGGTGGGTGAGCTGCTTAGAAGGGCTTTTTACGCAGCTGAGATTGAAAAACGCCTGAGAATTTTTGTAAGAAATACCAGTTGTGTTTTGTGTGCAGGGAGCAGCACCACCCCTAATGCTGTAAATTTTTGAAGTTCAGTGCTGCCCAGCACCCAGGTGTGCCTTCAGCTGGCTTTACTGTTACCAGAGCAGAAACCAATAAAGCTCTGCCAAATCCCGAGAGAGGCTTGAGGAGATTTCTAGGAGCGCTTGCCACGTTTCGTGTCTCCCACGCAGTCACGTTGTGGGAATGGTGCAGGCTAAACGCCTGTGCCTTGCTGCTGCTGGCTCTATGCAGGGCTGGCAGCTCCCTTCCTTGCATCCCCTCCTGGGAGCCGTCCCCCTCCGTGTGCTGCCCTGCTCAGTGTTCACTTCAGCAGCCTCTCTGTTGCCCTGCAACTGTGCTTTTGCTTTCCTCATCAGCCTGAGTTTTGCCTCTCCATTAGAAAGTTGAATAAAGAGGACAACAATATAACTGGGCAAAATGTTTCTGAAGTAGCATTTCAGTTTGTGTGAGGGAGGGGTGGGTGCTGACACCTGTGGGAGCGCGTGGCAGAGAGGAGCACGGAATGGGAGCAAGGTCAGGCAAAGTTAAAATGACCTAAGCGTGTGCTTTCAAAAGCAAATGATCATTTTGGAGGTAAAATTTACCGCTTAGGCTAAAAGTTAATGTCAGTTCTTGCAAGCTGTAACAATATCCTGCCCTTTATGAAGGCTGCCACCACTTACTGAGGCGAGATGCTGAAAGCATCCTCTAAGTGGCTGCTGGGGAAGTCAGTGCTGTAAACATCAGTGAGGTCAGGCTGCTGACCTTCAAAAAGAATTTTCCTTTCTGGAGGAGTAACTCCTGAAAAGGCAGTCTGCTAACGAGATTTTGGGTATTTTATAGTGTGCAGTGTCCATAATTTTATAAATGGTTTCTCCCTGCTTCAGGCACACCCTTTTTCATCCAGTGTACATGGGAGTTGGATCAGCACCTTTTAGAATATTAATTTGGAAATGAAGTAGCACTGGTGTAAAAGTCTGTGAAAAGATTCAGGAGGAATTATTTGGGGGAAGGAAGAGATGACAACTTTGTGGCCAAAAAGAGAATGTGACTTGCTAACACTGTGAACAGTGTGAAACTCTGCAGGTAATCAGTTTTGTGAAGGTTTCATTATATGACACAACTCACTACACGGCTGAGCTTGATGTAGTAATAGATCAGTGTTCGTTCTTTCAGGTAGTGATGCTATTTAAGTAGAACATTCATTATATCATGATAACAGAGATCCTCAAAGAGCTAAATAATTGAAGCCAGGTGCTGGAAAAACAGTGAATACACATTGCAGTTTCAAAGACTGCTATTGTGAAAAGCCACCTTAATTGCATTCTGCTGCAATTAATAATCATGTTAATGGCTTTGCATATTTATGAATATATAAAAATAAGAAAATACACAGGCTAGGGTAAAAATTTGGTTCATAAAATTTTATTGCAGGAAAGTAATTAAGCATGCCTCTAATCACAGCATAATTTTTCATTGTGGGCAGATTTGGGTGGGATGAGAAAGTTTGGAAAAAGAAAATGTGACTGTTCCATAAATTAGCTTGTATGAAAGATTCCATTTCACAGATAATAAAAATTAGGCACATACTTACTTCTCATTTCCCTGCCATTCCCTATTTTGACCTGGGAATACCCCAAGTATGGAAAAGGATCACTTTTGATCTCCCCTCCACTGTGAGATGGGTGGCGAAGCTTTTGGCTTCCATCTTCTGGTCCGTATTGAACGGGAGGTCACAGTGAAAGATTAGAGCAGCATTTTCTGGCCTTTAAACAAATACTAATAATGTCTGAGGTTTTGAGATTAAAATTTGTTTCCTGTGCGTGCAAATGAAAACTCAGGATAAGACCACAGAGAGTATTGCTTGAAGTTTTGGCCCAAGTGGAATTACTCTCTGCTTATATCCACGTAACTAGATGTGAATTTGACTGGTTGAAGTTTCTCTTCAATCTGCGCAGTAACCACTTACTCTCATTAGGAATTTTTTCCTCTTTACAGCCCTGTGCATTGCAAAATGTTCCTTCTTTGTTTTGACTTGACCTTTCTAGTCACTGAAAATCAATAGACTTTAATGCATTTATTAAATAAGGAGGATTCTAGGGATTAGCATGCAAGGTTCAGTGCTGGAGAAGGTAAAGAGTGGAATATTCCTGCAGAGCCAAGCCAGGCTGCTGTGGCTCCAGGAGTGCTCTGCTCCTTTCCTGGCTGGAGCTGGTGCCTGCCTGCTGATGGGGCAGCCCAAGAGCCCATTGCTGCCTTCTCTTCACGCTTAAACTTCCTTCAAAGGAGGAAACTTGCTCAGCTCTCTTTTCCTTTTTCTTCTTCCTTGTCTCCTCTGAAGGGAAATGACTTCTCCTGCTTTGGCTGAGCTGTGCTTGACTTTGTAGGGATAGGGAGTAATGGCACTTCAAACCTAGCTGAGTATCATTTGGGCTGCAAAAAATACTGAAGTGTTTACTATGAACTATGCCTTGTTTCTGAGAATACACTGGCTTTTGTGACCTGTTTTTTTTAAGTAATAAGATTTGTGCAAATTTTGTGCTCAGTTTAGTGTTCCATGGCCTGTATGTACTTACACATCCCTTCTGTTTCTGAGCTTAGCTGCCCATATTTGTGCAAATCTCTGGTTTGAATGTTACCACAGGATGCCTGTTCTTCAGCCTGCTGCCCCACACGTGCCCTGCATGTGATGTACAGTTTCAGGTCCTTTGAAGAGGGAATAAGAAGAATTTGGGCTTACCCTTACGATGTTTAAGTCGTTAGTCCCAAATATAAACCTATTAGCTCATCTCCTCTGAGTGACCAGTGCAAGTGCTATTGATTTCAGCAAGTTGGCTGAGATATACCTGATAATACCAATTTATGTGTAAATACACTACTTTTTCTAATTCAACTAATGATTTTGAACAGAAATTTAAGGTAGGCTTTTTTTTTTTTTTAGCATTTTACCAACCTATCCCTGATGAACTAAAACTAAAGAACGTGGATGTCCTGGCACATCTTTTCTCTCAGTGTCTGTCACTGGGCTTTTTATGCTTCTTATTTATGCTTACTAATTAGGAAAGCATTATTCTTGTGTGTTTAAAGCTAGTAATTTTCTCTGATACTTTGTAATGTCTCTTTGAAAAGATTGCAGATTGATCCCCCACCTCAGATGAAATGGAAAGTAACACTCAAACACAAAATCTGGGCATGACAAGCTTCTTATGGCATGATCTGCTACAACATATTAAATCCAGAATTACATATATGAAGAGTTTTCTTTCAATGCATGACAACTCTCACACAATGGTATCTTGATGTGTCAGCATGCATTCAGATCTCAGCATATCAAGAATGATTTAGAAGGAAGCAGTGTCAAAACACATTGATCAAATTGTGGTGTTGCAAGATTTAATTGTTATTTTGCCCCCTTAGCAGCAGCAGGGAGCAATGCTTTGTGTAGGTTTAAAAAAAATAAAAATCTACCACCCTAAGTAACAACATAAATAAAATCTTATTCTGAACAAATCAGAAGTAGAGTTTTATAGCATTTTTGCTTTCTTGGGACATAATCACATCTAATCTGCAATAACAGGAGAGCAATAGATATGCACACAGAGGCAGTTAGATGATCAGTAATTGATTGTTTTCTTCTTAAAGAGCAAACTTCTTGTATACCAAAATGTGAGAGTGTTCTCCCTTTATGGGTCAGCATTGATTGTACATAAAACATGTGATAGAGGGTTTCTGAAAATGGTAATTAAAATTATAGGGTTTCAGAAGTGAGCATTGATTATATTTCAGGGCCTCTCAGTTAAAAGTTAGAGTAAACAACAGAGTTTTCAGCTGGAATGCTCTGAGGCATCAAGACAAGGAGGGCCTTGAAACTTCACGTTCTACCTGGGTAGATCTAGTCAAGAGCAGAACATCACACGTTAATCACGTTTAAGAGAGGAGCTTACATGCTTTTCCCCTTTGCTACTTCTAGCAATTTTTAAGTGGTTAAAGCCCTTAATGAAGCAGTTACTGCTTCCTGTGAACCCGGGCTTAGGTGCCCAAAGGGACCCCTCTGCTGCTGGACTTGACTGGCAGGCAGGGAGAGGGGACTGGAGGGGATGTGCTGCCCCAGTGACAGTAGCTGGCCTTAGATGTTACTCAGGTGGGGCATATCAAATACGCTTTTGTGCCTCTTTTTAAAAGCCTGAAACTGTGTGGATCAGCCACCCTTTGTAAATCAACAGGACTCAGCAGAATTATGCCAGTTTACACCACATCAGAAAGTAGCACAGGGGGATGAAGTAATTTGTATAACTCCAGCTGCAGGCTGCTAGAAGCAACACAGAATGTTTTAAGGAGGTCTTATATTGTGTTACCAGGAGATTATGTTTAATTAAATAAAAGTACTTGTTGGAGTTGCCTTACCTAAGCGCTTGTAAGCAGAAGGTAAAAAATAAATCGTCCTCATGTGATGAGCCAGTACTTTGATTGTGAGACTTATACCCTTGTCACTTCCCTTTAAGTAGGTGAAAATTGAGAGCTCGAGTGTTTCTAAGGAACTGTGTGCTTATGTGATGTAAGCATTAGTGTTGTTGGTTTCGGGGCACGGTGCTTTTGCTGCCTAAACTGCACGTGCTGTGAAAAAGTCCCAAAACCTGTTTTGGCTTTTGGTAGCACACAGGCAAAAATGTCAGGTTGTTGATCCTGAATCACTGGATATCTGCCCTGAAAAGTTTGCATCAGTATTTTAGAGCCCAAATGGGGTCATATCTAATTCCTAGCCTACTCAACACAAGTTCTGTTTTTGCAGAAAAGTGTCCTCAGCAACTAAGTTTTTGCCACAAATGAAAATACTAACTGCCTTTGGAAATTATGTTATTGGTAGTCCTTAAATTAGTGTTCTGGCTGCTGGTAGTCCTTGCCTTGCCTAGCAAGGATGGACATTATCTCGCATCCCTAATAAATGATCAGATTAGCATTATGAGCAGCATTAGATGATCAGAGAAGAGTAACAGGATCTGAAGTGCTCACTTCCCCTCCAGGCACTTCTGCTTGTCCAGCAGTCATGCACCTGCATTGTTTGGAGTGACCTTGACTGTGAGGTGCTTTTAAGCAATGAGAGTTTGCTGCAGAAAAGCTAAATCAGCCCAGTTAATATTCTTGTTTTCCACTGACAAAGATGAACATGGGGAACCTGTGGCACTTGAGGTATTTTGACCTGACTGTTCACAAACTGTGGTTGATCACCGGACTAGAAGACAGTGTCATCATCCCTGGAAAGGGACTGGGATGGCTTTAATGCAGTTATATCCCCCTCCTGTCATAGCAGGTGTGTGAGGAAAAGGAGCTTATCACCCCCACCTTTGCATTGAGAGGGTAAATTCCTGTCCTGTAAAACTTCGTGACTGCGAGGAAGCGTCTCAAAACCTGCCTTGCTGCAAGTCAGGGTTTTGTATTTATTACTAGAAGAACTCTAGAAGCTGAAATGCAACTGCTGTGTTTCATTATTAAACAGCAGAGTTTTCAGCTTGGGTTTTAAACCTGGTGTTTTTAAGCCTGCAACCTCTCATCTGAAGGACATGCTTAGATGGGCTTCCTGCTTTCTGAATTAGTGTTTAATGTGTGGGAAGTATACATCCCAATTGAAGTCTGTCTTCAGAAGCTTCTAATTAGGACAGAATGATTTGATTTTTCAGGAGGTACCTTTTGGGTTTCCAGAAATAACAAGACAGCCACAAGGGTGATGCAGAGCAGGTATCACAGGTTGCTGTCATCTTTGCAGCTGTCAGAAGTGTTTTGGTGGAAAGCAAACCCACGTGTTTGAATAAATAAATATTTTTTACTTAATTTATGGTTTTCAATCCAAAAGAAACTGTCAAGTTTGAGGTATANTTTTTTTTTTGTTTGCAGTGGCATGAAAATTTTCAGAAAGACTGAGTGATGTTTTAAGCTACTTCCCTGCAGGATGCGGAGCCACTTAGGTATTATTTTCCATATAACTTTATACAACAAAGCAGGAGAAAGGAGGCAGGAGAGCCAAGTGTAAAGTGGCCTCTCGGGGGGTAATGATATGGTATGCATTGCAGAGAAAAAAAGGCAGGTGTTTGAAATCACTGCAGTCAGTCTATGATGTGTGAATAAAGACGAGAATTACCCTGTGTCTGGTTTCCTGTCACAGCTGAAAGGCTGCTCATGCTTGCTCACAGTGTTTCATTTGGGAACTAGGTTTCACTGGTCCTGACACCTTACAACTGATGGTTCCCTTTCAGAGGGAGCTCCTGAGCAGCCTGTGGAGAAGGACGAGCTCTCAGCCCTAAAGGCTGGTGCTTGGTTGATGAAGCAATGACCAAGGCTGGAACACATTTCTGCCAGAACCTGCTGGACAGACTTACACAGGAGATAGTTTTGTGTTTAATCTGCTTTCCAGTAAGAAAAGCAGCATGTTATCCCAACCTGGGAGGTGTTCAAGGCCAGGCTGAATGGGGCTTTGAGCAACCTGGCCTAGCAGAAAGTTTCCCTGCCATGCTAGGGTGTGATGATCTTTATGGTACCTTCCAACCCAGACCGTTCTGTGGTTCGTATGATTCTATGTTTGTCGACTGTGGAATGACCTGTCTTCCTATTTTCCTGGTTAACATTTGGAGGCACCTTGAACCTTCTAATCCCAGCAGATGTGCACCAGCAAGGGATTTCTGGAGTCTCAGGTCTTGAATTAGTGTGGGAAGCAGCACTTCAAAACCTGAAGCTGTTGAGCAGTGAAGGTGTCCAGGCTGGTCTGTGTGGCCACAGGGTGGTCAGTGGGGTCCTCCAAGTGGCACTGGGCTCTGGCATCCTTTGCAGTTTAAGTCTGTAAAAGCGAGGAAGGATTTCAAAGCCAAGCAGCAGATGTGAGCCTTTGGCCTGTGAATTAATTGTTGTTCCCTGGCACCAAGATCCTCTGTGTCAGAGAGGGGAATTTGGTGCAAGCTGTAGTAGGTAGAAACACAGAGGCTTTTTGTTTCTGTCTGAAGTCACCTCATCGAGCTTTTGGGCTGGGATGTTGGCAGCTGAGCAAAAGGCTGTTTATTCTACATGACTCTTAACAGTTTGGAATAGCTTCCAAATGCAAATCCGTGGCTTGTTCCCCCAAAAAGCGAGTCAGAAATTTTTAGCGCGTCTGTCAGTAATTGCTCTGGCTTTTATGGGTCAGCTCTGAGGAGCCACTGTGATTAGAGCACTGTGTGTAGTCTCCAGGCGAGTTTTGCAGCTTTGCCAGTGGAAAGCAGATTTTGCTTATAGTTTTAAAATATTATCAGTATACTGCTGAAGACCTTGTTTATTTAGCTAAGCCGCTTGCCTGGTCTCAAAACTGGCAGAAGAGAATCTTTCTCCCTTCCCTTCTTGCTTTCCTTATGTCCTCCAAATAGACATAAAAAATGTCCTTTTTCCTCAGTCTTCTGAAAATGTAGGCTGCATTTCAGTGAGAACTATGAAATTGCAGGTAGCTTCTGTTCCTCTCATATTTCCTTTTGCAGAACAATTTCATGCAACTTGCAGTCTGTCTGTGGGATTTGTTGATCCTTGTAGGATGAAGTGCCTGCAATTCCGTCTGCTTTTCCTCCCTTGGAGATCCCTAGCACGCTGTCTCTGTGTGCTGCATATCAGCTGTAGCAGATCCTCTCTCCCTGTCGGTGCTGGTAGCTCTCTCCTCAGCAGTCTGTTCCTGTTCAAAGCTTTGAAATGATCAAAGAGGAGGATGAGGAGTAACAAACCGCTTTAACATTTGTTCTGGCAGGGATGGAGTCGCTCATGTGAGGTGTGTTGTGGGGCACGTGCTCTGGGAGGTGTAAAGTGTTACTGCTGCTGCTTTGATAGAGCCACAGGGAGTCTGATGCAGAAATAAAGGAATTCCTTCTTCCTATTGGCCCCTTTTGATATAGTGCTCCCCAAGATCTGCATTTCCCCCAGTCTTGAGCTTTCACTTGCTTTACATTATTCCCTAGCTTTGAGGGGAGGAAGGGCATGACCAGGACTGTTAGACAGAAGTACCAGAAGTTTGAAACTTACCCAAAACCTTTTTTCTCTTTGGCTTTTAAGACTGTTGTTTATGGAAATAGTTTTTCCTCGTAGGCTCCTTTTTCCTCTGGAAGATGAAACTGCAGATTAAGTAACGTCACCCATGGGAGCTCTCATGATGGTTATTGGCTTCCTTTGAAATACTGAATTGTCCTCTGTTCCACAAACTGTGACGCTGGCAAATAGGGATATGGGGATATAGATTTTTGCAATAGTATCTATCCAACCACTGCTTGAGATATTATTTTATTTTATTT
>WAAG01037091.1:21006-58252 GCA_013390105.1 Tichodroma muraria | reverse complement strand
TTTTTTTTTTTTTTTTCTGGCATGGCATATGCAACTCACCACCGGAGGGAGCGGGCAAAGGGAGGGAGGAGTAGGAAAGCGGCATCGTGGAGCTGGAATCCTTTGGAGTTAGGCATTATATAATGTCCCTGCAGTGCCTTGCAGAGCTGGAAACCTTTGGGGGATATTCCCAGAGGGGGTGGAGAGAAGGACTTTCAGAAGGAACTTTTTTTCAAATCTGGGTTTCACAAGTGCTTTTTCTCTGTAGAGCCTTGCAGGTCTGTGGAGTACATGCATACTGCCTTTTTGGCTTTTTTTAGCTCTGGCTGAAGCCCCCTTCACTAGCTGCTGCTGAGATCCTGCACGTCCCTCTGCAAGGGGCAGCTCTTTCTCTGGTGCCTAACTCAGTATGAATCTGCTATGAGAAGTGACACCCACTTTGACCCTTTCCCTCTCTCGTCTTGTATTGATTGTCAGTGGCTGAAAAATAGGTCTCTGTCCACTCTAAAGGTATCTTTCCAGGCTTCCAAGCCCCACCTTCTGCTTCTGCTATTTAGTCCTTTCCATTACAGATTCCTTTTTATCTGGACCAAGGCTTTTTGTTTTGAGATGGAAGAGCTCTGCAGAAATCTCATGGGGCTTTCTGTACCTATATTTAGTTTAGCAAGTGATGCTGGAAAGCTGTGTCTCTGCAGTCAGGGTCCATTTGTGTTTTGGTGTGTGCTCAGAACGTGCCTGGTCAGATGGAGGTGTGTGCCCCTAAGCTGCAGGTTGACGTGTGCGCATTTCGGAGAGTTGTTCTGCACAGCCTTGTGTTGCAGTGGGCTCTCAGCCCCAGGCGTCACGCTCGGAGCCTGTGTCTGTGCGGTGCAGAAAGGTGCCTGGGTCACCAGGACCAAGTGTGTGTATATTGTGCGTGTCTGGGACCGAGCACCCTGGAACACGAGCCTGTTGGCTTGGGGATGTGCAGGGCTGGGAAGGATGGGATTCTAATGGAGCACTGGCTGAAACAGGGGAGGGTATAAACTCATTTAAAGGTTGAGGATATCCTAATAGACTCCAGGGAAATCTGTCTTCCACAGAAACTCTGAATTTATTGACGCGGGGAAGGAGGTATCAAGACTGTGCGTTATTGTATTGTTTGACCTTGAATTACGATTGTCTTAAGAGTATGTACTATTTAGTATAGGTTTTCAGTATTTGCACTGTGTATTTACGTGCTGAGATGCTGGAGAAGATGCATATTATAAAAACAGTGGGAGAGGAGAACTTGGACTGTGTGTCAATTGGGGATCCAGGTGAACGATGGATAGCCCTTGTATGCAGAGTTGAGGAAGACAGCACAGGTGAATTCAGCTCTAGCACAGTGCTGCCTTCTCTCAGGGGGATCATTTGGCTGCTAAGCTGGTCGTTGGCAGTACTTCACTGCAGGTTTGGCCAAGTGTGGGGCTGAAGGAGCATGGCACTTTCAAGACGACATCCACAGCCATGTTATTATTATTCTGCAGTGTTGTTTGAAGCAGTGGAGTGCCATTACTTAAACCTGTGAAGTTACTTCCTTGGGGCTCTGTCTCACATATGAAGAGTAAATATTGTTGGTACGTTAAGCTGGTAATTGCCACTGAATGAATTCAGCATTGCTACAGTCTTGCTCCGTTTAGTTCAGTCTCCAGAAAACACTGCCTACCTGGTCTGAGTTCTCTTGTATTGTAGGGAGTAAGATTGCTGTCTTCCTTGGATATCTGGGAGATGAGCTTCTGTATAGGCATGACAAGCTGATAGAACAGAATAAATATGATTGTGTGGAGCGACAAGACTAGAAACAGCAATGGAAAGAAATGGGAGATGCTGGAAGGTAGAAACGTGTTTGAAAAAGAGGAAACAAAAATTGCTAATGAGAGTAAGAGCTCAGATTCATTAACAGAAAGTACCTTAGCCTTATCCCCCTTAATCCTAAATCAGTGAAAATGAGTGTTAAACGAGGCCCAGTACATTATGTACTAATTGCAGATAAAAGAGAGAGTCTTCTGTGGATGGGAATTATATGCTAAAAGGCTTTTTCTCTGTGTGGTGCATGGTGAGGTTGCTGGCTTGTGTGGAGCACAAAGCCCTCCCTTTTCTTGGACAGCCCAGTGCCTTGCTGGCGTTTTCCTCCAAATCTGTTTCCCATCAGGGCTGGGAGAGGGGGAAGGTGTCGAGCATCTCAGAGAGTGGGGAGGGAGCTGCCGCCTCCTTAAGGGGTCCCCCCAGCCCATGTGGCAGCCGGCAGTGCTGAGTGTGTGTGTTATGTGTGTGCCTTTGTAATGAATCCCCTCGCCATTGTCTGCTCCCCTCCCTGCTCTCAGCAATGGAACCTTTCACCTGGGCTGCTGCCCGCTGGCGGGCCTTCTTCCAAGATAGGAGAAGGAGGAGGAGGAAGGGCTCCTTGTAATTAAAGCCAGACCTTGGAGAACTGCTATTTTCTGACCTCAGCACCCCGTTTTCCTTCTTTATCTGTCTTGAGTTCCCAGCTTTTGATGTGGGTGTAAGCAGAAACATCAGAAAGTCTGCTTTTGTGCAGCTGTAGGATTACCAGTCTCCATTTTGTGGCACCATCTGAAGCATCTTTGCTGCCCTGCCTGCCAGCATGCCCCCTCTTGTCCCCCCAGCACCCCTTGGAGGCTCCAGCCAGTGCCGTTTATCTTGGCACGTGTTTGACTTGCTACACTCTGCCCAGGGCTCAGGGAGGTGATGGCGTTTGTGGCTTTGAGACTAATTTATGTCCTTGTTAAAATGAACCAGCAAGCAGTCTCATTTTTTCCAGAGGTTTTCTTCCCTTTCCCTTCCCCCTTCTATAACCCTTTCTCTCCCAGACTCTTTTTGTAGCTGTGAGACAACTTGCGCAGCCAAAAGTTGCTTGCTCAGTCAGTGATTTGTTTTTTTAAATTAAGAAAACCCAACAATTGCAGTGCTCCTTAAATGGAGATCTTATTTAAATCAGAGCAGCGGCTGACTCATTAAAGGCTGCTCTGTCTCCTTTTCATTCCTCTGCCTTATTCCCTTTCCCTGCCTTTCTCTACCTCCCATTACAGTAATGGTGTGATAAAACAGATCTTTGTGTTCCATGTTGGGATCATGCAGGGGTGTGTAGTTGGAGGGGGGAGACAGGAGATGGGGAACCCTGTCACGACAGCCACCTTGTGCTAGCTAAAAATGTACAATGCATCCCATTATAGGAGACGGTCCTCCTTTGTTTGAACTGTCTGCAAGGGAGACTGAGTCCCAGAACAGCCTCCCCCCTCCCCTTACAGCTGCTTTAGGTTCTGTTCCCCTCCAGGCAAGCTGGATGCTGCAGGATTCCCCTGCTCCCTTAAAAGAAAGAATTGAGAAAGACAAGCTTTATCTGTGTGTGGTAGAAGGTCCCCTTTTTTACTCTTGGACTTCTCTTAGGAGCTACCATTATTTCCCTGTCCCTTTTCCCTGCTTTCATGAGGATTTCATGTCCCTTTCCTTTTAGTTCAGCTGTCCTTTCTGCTTGCTCCTTGCTTTGGTGTTATCTTGCAAACTTGCACGAGTTGTCTGAAGGGAATTGCTCTCTTCTGTCTATGGACTTCTGCTCTTCCCCTTTCTTTGCTGTTCAAAAAATGGTGATTGTTTACATGGTATCTGACTCAGTTCCTATACCTGTCCCCTAGTTTTTCATTCCCTTCTACTGTATGTCATAGGACTTCTCTTTACTGCTGCAAGACACCATGTCAGCATCAGAGGTTTGTGTGAGAGAAATCCAATCCAGTCACTTTTCCAGGAGGCTATTCCCTGGGAATGGAAAGATTAATCTGTGTCTCGCTTTCCCTGATACTAGGACATAGTTGCTTGAGGTGGGGCTGTGGGTTGTGTCTATAATTGTTATTATACTTAGAGATTTAACTGCTGGTTGAGAAGGGCTTACTCTTAAGGGTCTAAAAATCATTGGGGCCTGTCAGAACCTGGTGTTTTTTAGTCTTTCTCTCTTTGCCCCCTGTGCTGAGCACTTTGAGGTGCATTGGGGTAGAAGTGAACCACTGCAGGTGCTTTTAGAGCTGCCTTGGAATGGCAGAAGCTGTATTCAACGTTTCCTAGGCAGGATGGAGAAAAGCAACTTGATACAGCACTGCCATTTCCTTGAGTCCCTGTCCTAGAAATAATCTCGCTGCTCCCTAGTGCATTTCTTCTGCAGGTGACTAGGTGGTTATCCCCGGGAATTGAGAAATGAGGATGCCTAAGTTTGCTGTGATATTTGATTGCCAAGACTGTGTAAATTTAACGTACAGTTTTAATTGTATTTTAAGAACTATTAACTTATGAAATATCTGGATCAGAGAAAAGGTTGTAGTGAGCTACCAAAAATTACAAAAGTTCAAGGTTGCAAAGGAGGGAGGCCCTTAAAACCAGCAACATTTTTCCCTCCAGGTTATTAATTCATGATGGCTCCATTGCATTTAATTAGTATTGACCAGCCTTCTACTATAAAATTCTAACACCAGTGCACAAAGGGGTCTGCAATGGGTATCTCTGTGTGTGATGTTTTTTAAGATGTGGATTCTGGTCTTACTGACTGCTTCAGGTAAAATGCTCCATGTTCCTGTTTTAGATCAATTTCCAGCAAATGGTGTGTGCAGTTGGCTGCCCCTTTGCAAGAGTTCCTTAATGTACTTACCTCCCAGCTGCAGAGTCACAGGCTTCACTAACAGGCATTCCTTGGAGGTCTGAGTACCAGGGAGGAGATGGTTAATTTGCCTCAGTCTTCTCACAAATACTATTTAAAAGGATGTAGTCAGTATTCTTTCTATCAGACATGTTCCCTGGAATCAGAGTAGAGAAGTGTTGATTTTCTTACCAAAAGTATTTCGGTATGCTCCTGTAGAGTCACTTATGATCCTCTGCTGTGTAGGGTGGTTTTTTGCTGGGCTATTGGAGGCTATGTTGTGACCAGTGAGGGTAGGACATGTATAGGCTTGTTTTGTAGGGTTCATACAATTAATGCTCAAGTGGAAGCTTTTGGAAAAAACAGTGTGTTTTGCCTTCATAAAAGAAAACGAGACAAATGCTGTTCAACAGTGTGCTTTGATTAATACCTGATCTTTTTTTTTCTTTGCAAAACTGTTCATTAAGCAATATTATTCTTAAACTGAACTGAGAATGATCAAGATGGTAGTGGGGAAGCATTTCAATTCCAGGGCATTTCTGTATTTTAAGTCGGGAGAGAAACTTTCATTTGTTCTCTTTATTTCTGTGGCTGTTTATGATACTCTTTAATCACATGTTTCTATGCCATTTTTTTCCATGAGAAAGAAAAGAGAAAACAGACAACCCTCTAACCATCCCCATCAGCTTTAGTGTATGTGGCACCATGATGACCCCTGCAAGTTATCAGTGGCAGAATTGGCCATCCCAGATACAACCCACAGACCTCTGCCACTTTGACTGATTATGTAATTAGCTGTCATTTTCTGTGCAGGCCAGCTTGATCAGTGTTTGCCAGTTGGTTTTGTATATTTGCTGACAGCAGCAGTGAGGAATGGTGACATTTTGTAACATTAGGCTCCGGTTTGGGCTTTGGGGGTGTACACTAGTGTGCACATTTTCCCCTCTCCCATCCCTGTGTGACCTCTCCTGTCTCACCTCTGCCCTCCATCATTGAAGGATGGATGGATGTTTCTTCTTCCTCTTACTCTCTCCCTATGACCCCTGGTCAGTAGCTTGTCCCATACAAGCCATACTGTATCCATACTCTCCCACTCTCCATTCCTCTCCAGTTATGTGCCCTCCTGTTCTGGCAGACTACTGCTTTACCTTGATCACTTCAGTTCCTTCTCAGCTGATTTTTAGACCTGCTTATTCTTTGCTTCTCTTCCTCCTCCTCCCTGTCCTTGCTACAGTCTCCTTGTCATAGGCTTTTTTAACTCTCCACCCACTCCCTTCATTCCTCATTTAGTTTGCCTTTTCTGCTCCTATTGCAGTCATACTTGTCTGTTCTATCTCTTTGCTCCCTGTCGCTGCCTGTGCTGATAGTGCTCAGGCTTCTTGTCTCAATTTAATTTTCTCCTGCTGTATTTACAGGTTTGTTTCTTGGTTTTTTTGGATATGAGGTGGGTAACTGCTCCTAGATGTTACATCATCCCTGCAAAGGAGATGGTGCAGAGTACTGGAGATGGATCATTTCCCTGCTGTCAGTGATCTCCAGACCTCCATCTGATATGGCCAGTATCTCCTGTAAGGTTGTAGATCATCTCCAAGTGAGAGCATGAAATCGCAGAAAACGGGGTGCAAGCAGCACTGCCAGCCACCCTTAAGAGCATCTCTGTTTCCTGTTAGAATAAATAATATCTAAACTATTCCTGATGGCAAATAACTTGCCTTAAAAGCATTTGCAATGCCACTGCTGGCCTTTCTGAGCATTGCTAAGTCTTTCCTAGTATCTGATGTAAAGCTGGTTGCCGCCATTTGTTCTTTCTGTGAGGAGTATAAAGAACGGATAGGTTCTTTCCTTTCTGGCAGGGTTTGCATGCTGTTATTTCTTTCTTTTTATTTTTTAGCCTTTTTTGACCATTGCATATGGCTTTTCTGGGAGATTTAGTTGATTAAATGTAAGACAGGCGCTGTAATTTTTCATACTTTTGTTATAATGTTGGTCAGATCTTGGTGGCTAAATATAGATTCCTGAAATGCAAATTTTTCTGTTAAATAAGTTCTTTTAGACTTTTCAAAATGTGTGTGGTGGTTTTCTCCTCCCTTAATCGTAAACAAGACAAAATATGCCCCCTACTTTCTGCTTGGGTTGGATTGCTATGGCTTAGGTAACAAAAGAAGTCACCAACTCCAAAGTCAATTACAGATAGCATGAAAAAAAATTTCAATTTGATTGGTATCTTGGAATTTTAACAACTGAAAACTGGGTCCTACAATGGGAAGTAACCAGCCTGGCTCTATCAGCCCTGCCTGTAATGGAGATTTTTACTCCAAGTAGTCTCTAAATACCTAACTGGAATTGCACTCCAAGTAGCCTGTAATCTGAGGGTGCACGGATACACCAAAAATGTCCAAGTAATTGCAAGGGTAATCCTTCTAGCTTCAGAAGTCTGCCCTCAGGCTGGGTGTCTTGAGTATGGTTAAAACCCTCTGAACTGTCCTCCCAGTTATCCTGCTTAAAATTCATAGTGTCTGCAGTTGTGGTCCTGTGGAGTTTAGGATTTCTGTGTGCTGTATATAAGTCCTGGTCTCCCTGAGTTATCTGACTTGGAGGGCATATTTGACTTTCAGATAATTGCTTTTGATTAGCCAAGATGTAGATAATCAGAGTTTGACCTATGCAGTGCATAGACCATCATTCACCTATCAAGTCTCACTGAAGCTCCTTATCTAGGGCCATGCTCTCCCTCCAGTCTTAATAGCAAAACCTGCTTTAAATTACTTTAAAAGATTGATTTAAAAATGCCTTGGAGAGGAGTTTGGATTTCTTAGATAGTATTAGTCCTCCTTTGTCTAGTGTACCCTCTGTGAAGAGTAGTGAAACCATAGATTTGATTTGTTGTTCTTTGTAGCTTTTCTCATTTTTGCTATGGCATCATACGAAAGGAGGTTATCAAAACTGAACAATTATGCAAAGTACTCAGGAATATTAGAGAGCAGGAGTATGAAAGGCTTTTGTTTTTCTGTGTGTGTCCCTTCCTGCTGTGGTTGAGATAAACAGGGCAGCAAGGGAAAGGATTTCAGTTTCAACAGGCATAGTTTTAAGTCTATCTAAACTTAAACAGGATCCTTCCAGCCTGAATTGGGAGGTATAGGAGAAACAGCATGTTAATTTGGGGAAATTAATGAACTAGTCAATTTGTTGACTGTTGGTTGACTGTAAAGTATTGGTCTATGTTAGCTTTGCTTAGTGCTCAAATATTTAATGCAGATTCATTTGCTTTAACTTTCCCTTTTGCTTTTCTTCATGCGTGATGCTGTTTAATGTTGAACATTTGCTTTGCAAATCCTTTCTCAGGTCTGTTTCCACCCTGTTCCAGGATGAAGCATTCTATTTAAGCAGTGGGAAAGGGAGGAAAAATAGTTCTAGGAGTCCCTTTCCTATGAGTTTGTTTGGGGAGGTGTTAATATGTTTTTGGAGTCACGTTAGACTGTGTGATGGAGCCAGTCTGTGGCAAAGAGTGCAGTGTGGTGACATAGAGGAATGAGGAAGGTGGTGACCAAAGGCTATGGGGAGAACTTTGGACAGTTCCTTGCTCTGTGTCCTTCACAGGGGCATGGGTGACAGACTGAATACGCTAAGGGTGACTGATGAGGTGGGGTAGTCAAGGAGGGGCTGACTCTTGGTGGCAGAAAGAACTTAGGTCATCCCAAGCCAGTTGCAAACCTTCATCCTAATAGAGTTTTTCTGAGGGACTCTATCTTCAAAACCTCTTTTGGTCAAAATGCTGCGGGGTGTGAGAGTGAATTTGTCTGGGAACATGGACTTCTGAAGGGTGGAAAAAATACTGTGGAGATCTCAGCGCTTCATCAGAAAGTGAGACTTCTGAATACTTTGCCTTATTCAGTGAGATGAATCTAAATCGGGTTTAAGCAGATTAAAGATCCATGATCTGTATTCTCCATCAAGTCTGAAACTGCAGCTTTGAGCAGCCCAATGGCGACTTTGGCCCTAGACAAAATGAAGGTCTTCTAACAAGCCCTGCTGTGAGGAGGTGAGAAAGGAGGTGACTTTACTTTGCCTTTCAGCTCAGCCGTGATTTCTCAGGAACATTTTTTGGTTTTTGTTAAGAGTGCTCTTAATTGGTTTTGACAGCGAGCTGCAGGAGTTACTGCAAGTGTTGCACAGGAGTCAAGAGAAAGCTGCACTGAAGGCTGCAGACCCGAGTGTCTCTGTTCAGATCCCTGCCTGCCTGGCCCTCCTGCCTGCCAGCTCCAAGCCTCCCTGCCTGATGAGTGGCTGGGGTCCTGCTTGGCAGCTGACGTGGCCAAGAGCACATCTCCCAACCAGACCTCTGCTTAAAGCAGAAGTGTATAGAAAGCCAGTGGCTTTGTTGTTTTTTTTTTCAGTGGGTGGGTAGGAAACTTTGAGCTGTGTTATTCGTAACACAGAGAAGAATAGCTAGAACTGAGTAGCAGGAATTTTCTAATGTTTTGGAGGAGCATAGAGGAAGATAAATTTCATTCTTCTAGGGCATTTGTAGAAGGCTGTAGTGGCTTTCAAAAGTGTAGTAGGCCTCTAGGTTAGCTGTGAGGCTCTGTGTGTCACTATACAATTATTCTAAGATCCTCTCTGGCCTAAATCTAGGAGAAAATAATCTGGTGGCAGGAAAGAACCACGTTTGATTGACATGGTTTAAATGCAGAGTTGTGATGAGCCTCCTGGCTACTGTTCAGACAATCCTAGCAGAAGAGTATTCCTGTAGCCAATCATAAAACCTTAAAATCATGGAATGATTTGGGTTGGAAGGAATCTTTAAAGGTTATCTAGTCTAACCCTTCTGAAATGAGCAGGGACATCTTCAAGAATTCAGCTGTGAAGTGGTTTGGGAATTGCCTTCAGCTGTGTCTGTCCCAAATTTCTACCAGGGGATTACTACGCCTATGTGAGCTGCTCCTGTGCCCTCATGTGAGTCAGCTGTGTTAGACCTGCTCTTGCAGAAGTGCATGGAGATGAGTCTCTTGATTAGGTGTGATGTTATTAGTACCCAGCAGAAGCAGAGCACAAAACCTTTTCCTTTGTGATCATCTAAGATCAGCCATGGCTGTAAAATGGAGGTGGTCCTTGTGCCCTGTGGTGCCAAGTACTGACATACTGAGAAGGCTTTATGTCCTAGACGTGCAAAAGGAAGCTAAAAGAGCAATTTTCATCGTAAAGAATTTAAAGGAAGTTTTTCAGATGTATCAGTCTTCCTGTGAATCATCTAGTGGATGTTGAAGGCCTAACAAATCAAGGGCACTTCTGTTAACAATGAATATGTTGGCTGCTGTGGGCTACTACTCAAGCTGTTGCTGGCCACTTTTGAACATAAACACTTCCTAAAAATTTAATAGGACAGTAATAAAGCTTAGTTTGTGATGATGGGCAGTTCCGATCCCATCAATCGAGGTAAAGTTAGAAGCAAGTGTTGAGGGCTTATGCTGAAGAGCATTTCTCTGGTTTGACAGTGATGTCTGTGGGCTGTGCTGGCCCATCTACGGGATGAGACTGTGGAGCCCATACAGCAAGCTCCAGCATTCAGGGTCTCTGAATTCCCAAGCTGAGTGTGTTGGGTTGCAGATCTGTTTTCAAAGAACATCTTTGTAGGACAGAGCAGCTGCCTGTCTGTTCCATGCAGTAGCTTCAGACTGCGGAGAAATTATTCCAGTTCCTTATGTCCTCATTGCTTTGCATTGAAAATTCTACATCTTCAAAAGAACAATTCACTTCTGCTTTCTTCTTGTTTCAGTTAATTGGGCTTGTTCTTAATGTGGTGAGGATTATCATCTGGACCTCTTATATACTTATGCTGAAGTATCTCCTTCCTCTCCGACCTCAGTGTTCATGTTTCACACGTTGTATCTCTTGAAGAGGCAGTAGCAACTTTGAAAATTAGAAGATAGGGTAGAGTCTGCTCAAATTTTGTGGTGTTTTAGGTCAGCTGTCAGTGATAGTAACCTGATCTATGGCAAATCTTTCCCTCTCTCTCCCCAGGGTGCCTGCTCTGCCCTTTGCATGCCAGTGAAGCTGATATGATCCAAATTAACTTTTTCATCTGTTTGCATTTATTTTCTGAGTCATGAGAAATCCTCAGGAGCCACACAATTAAGTGTTGTTTTCCTTTCAAACACTTTTTGTATGGTATCAAACATGTATTTTTTTTATTCTTGCGTGGGATTAGATGCTGGTTTTTTCCATGTTAGCATGCTGCTGGGTATGCAGCCCATCATGGGAATAACACGGAGCTGCACAGTCAGCAGAGGAGTGCTCATTATTTTGAGGTCTGCTGTAAAATGGTGGCTCCTGCTCTAAATTACTTGGTGAGGTAATTGCTCATCTTTCAAGATGTTTTCCTTTCTCTGTGTATGAGGTGTTTTAATAAGATAGGAAAATAGAAGGTGTTTTTTGGGCCAGGTTGCATCTGACTTCTGACTGGATCCTTTAGTTTCAGTGATATATGAAGAACAGCTGGGGTGGTAGTTAGAAGCAGAGATGTAAAGTCCCAGGACTCACCACTAGCAAAGCAGCAGGATTGTTGTCAGTCTCTGAATTACGTTGCTGTGACTGGTATTTTATGCTTTTAATGTAAACAGCATCTTTTTGGTGGTGTGGCTGATGGCCAGCCTTGACCAAGGGATGCTACTGCTCTTTCTTTCAGGAGCAGAAGGGACAGAGGGTGGCGCCAGGCAATTGATCCACCTATTCAGTAGGCAGGTGCTCTTCCTTGAAATGCTGTCTGGAAAGGGGTTTTGCTGTTCAGTACTTCACTTTGGAGCCATTTCGTGCCACAGAGCAGGAGGATGAGAGAGAATTTCATTAGTATGAAACTGACTGTCCCAAGAAGTCTGTCCAGCACTTGGGGGTTGCCTTGGTCTCTTCCCTTGGCTATGAGGATCAGGGAGGAAATAGCAGGAGCTGTGGTTTGTGTTAGAAAACTCACTCTGAGTGTGCTGCAGGGCCCTTCCTGCGCATGGCAAAGACTCGGCTGTTCTCCTTCAAAGGTCTAAAAGCAGCTGAAATGAGACTGCAGGGGAATTTAGCGGTTTAATCCGAGACTGCATCTGCAGACCTTGCTGAGTTGTCGCATACCCTTGCATGCTCCCTGCTGTGCCCAAGCCATGACAGGGCTAAGCCATTTGGTGCCCAGCTTGTACCTTGAGCTGGGCCAGGATCCAGGTATGAGGAGTGTCTTCTTGCGCAGTCCAGGAGACACCTTTGACGGCATGGGACACGCTGTGATGTTGTGGTTTAGTTACCATCATCTTTTAAAAGGTGGTCTGTGGGTGCCAGTAAAGGCAGAGATTACTCTCTTTCTGTATGCTGTTAATTAAAGCTTTTACCTGGAAAGGAGATGCCATGGTGCAGCTCAGTTAGCCAGGGCAGACTAGCTTGTGTCTGTCATTCAGGATAACCCTTTGGCTGCTGTTTGTGAAGGTGTCTTTTTGGCTTCCTTTCACTCAGAGTAGGTGTATTTGTTCTCTGAAGCCTTCTCCATATACTGTCTGAGCAGCAAATATCTTAGGTCTTTTGAATCTAGGTAGATACACAGTGGAAGCTGCTACAAAAGATTATTGTTGTGTCTGGCTGCAGGTTTCATGGCCCTGTAAATTTGATCCATAATAAATGTCTTTATATGTGATTTTGATTTTCTGCGGAGTATTAGTTACCCCCTGAAATTATCTTAAAAAAATGAAGATGTTTAGAGGTGAGAACATTGCTAAGAATCCTACTCATAAACCCCAAGCTTTTATCACTGTCATAGTCAAAATAGCCCCCAGTACATGAATGACAGGCAGGTGATAGCTGAGTAAATGAATGGGTTTTCTGTTACATCCTAAACTTGATTTCTAGCTGTTTTTATTTGTGCCCGTGATGGCCAAGCTGTGTACATCTGTTAGCATCCCACTGAGAGGCCAGTGGAGCTGGTTGCACCCGAGAAATGCCTGAATAAATGCGCTGCTGAAATTAAGGGAGGGAGTTATGGGGAGTAAAGACAGATTGTCTCATACTGTTTCTCGACCAGGTGCTGGTTGAGCTTTGGGTTTGGTGATCTTAGGTGATTTTTTTTTTCTTTTTTAAGGTGAAATATTAAAAGATTTAAGACCCTGTGGGGTGTTCAAGCAAATTTTCTTCCTGAGTATGAGCACCCAAGAGCCAGAAACCCCAGGAGAGGTGAAAGCAAAGCATGAGCTAGCTGTGTTCTGCACCTCTGTGGGAAGCAGAGCACCTTGTTACTTTTTTCACAGGTGTTTTTGCTTGTTTGGAAAGTAACTGGAGCTGTACTCATGAATATTTGAGGCTGTCAGGTGCCTGTTGAGGGCTGGAAGGAAGTAAGGCCAAGGAAGGGCAGGCGGTGTGGGAGCCAGAGGGGCAGAACAG
The DNA here is from genome assembly GCA_013390105.1 of Tichodroma muraria. NCBI lineage: Eukaryota > Metazoa > Chordata > Aves > Passeriformes > Sittidae > Tichodroma > Tichodroma muraria. The sequence goes on along the minus strand of WAAG01037091.1, from coordinate 45,207 downwards.
GGAGTGGCCCCGGCCCTGTGTGGTTGTCTCATCTCTCTTATGGTAGTAGGCTTCTTATTGGGATGAATGTGCTCTGAAATATTTATTGCCCTGTTTAAATATTCATTGCTGCAAAGGCAGTGCAGCCTGATGGCAGCAGTGGAGCCTCAAGGGACAGGGGCCACAGCAGTCCCTGGCATTTCCTTTCAGTAATATGATAAAAATATATTAAAAAAAAAAATAATCGGGCATTCCCCCACTGCAAGATTGACAGGAGCACTCAGGCGTATGTCCCAGTGTTTCCTCTTCGTGCCAGAGACTTGTATTTGCTCTCAGGCTCGTATGCTGGGCTGCTGCTCTTGGTTGCCAGATGCTAATGCTTTTTTTTCCAGGCCTGTGTCCTGGAGTGAGTGGCTTTGTTTAGCCTGACGCTGTGAGTGGGAAAGGGGATGTACAGAAGGGCAAAGGGACTGGCTTGAAAGGGTTTAAGTTTTGCATAGCCTGTGGTTTTGTGTTTCTGTTAGGTGTGCAAGGAGGTGGGAGCAAAAGGACCTTTAATGCACTTGCCTGTGGAGGGTGGGGATCTGCTGAGAACGATGGAGGGGTAAACTTCTCGGGAACTCATGTAGTAATATATTAAGAGAGCTGCAGATGCTGACAGACATGCCCTGACATGAGATGCTCTTATATCAATTTAGCTTTTAAGGTTTATTGATTCAGCTTCAGTAAAATAGAGCAGTTTAAAAGTAGGACTGACAGTGGTATGCAGTAGTTTAATGTGAATATTTTGCACGTTGCCGCTGTTAAACCAGCGCATGCTTTATGTATCCCGGGGCATTGATGGTGGTGGTAAGGGAGGGCAGCATGTTTCCATTGGTACTGCTGAATGGGGGCTGCAGGAGCTGCTTTAATGATACCCAGCCCAGGAAGAGGCACTTGAAAGGTGGTCAGATGTGCTGCTGACCTCGAGCTTTACCTATGAGCTGTGCAGGTGGCCTGTGTAGGGAAGAAGTCTATACTGGTTCGTGGTTACAGCAGGAATGCGGTAAACATACATTAGCTGAAAGGCCTGGGGAAAAGAGGCTTTAAAAGGATTTTGTAACAATGGGAAAATCTTTCCTGAGATACTCGACAAATTCACTGTGTACGAACCAGCTTTATGCTGGCTTACGTGGGGATGCTCTAGAAGTTAAGTACAAGTGGAGCAGGTAGTGGCAATGGCATACGCTAAACGTCCGTGTAGCCTCTTGTTCTGGGATGAAGTGGCTTTCAGGTGCATTTCAAAGTTGCGCTTAATGTAGCGTAACTGTGGGCTGCTGTGAGAGGAACGTTCCCCCTCGTCTCTGTGCCCTGGCCATATGCTCAGCCTCCTCACTGCTTTGGGCATTGTGCTTAAGCAGATATAAAACGAGACAGTTGAGTTTATGACCAAACAGATGACTGTTGTTTGGATTAATTTTCTGGCAGTGGCTGTGGCGTGACTGGATCTCACAACAGCCAGGGAGGGGAAGCGCAGCCCCTGATTCCAAGGCCAGTTGGTAGTTTGTCGTATTAGGTGGTACATAAAATTGCACCTTTACCTTTCAATAGCCTATTCCTCTCCATGAGGTGAGGTCATTATGCTTATAAATGTGTATGCTGCTTAGTTTAATCAGCTTTAATTTATGTGCATTGACTTCCACCAGCTCTTGTTGGCTTTCTAGGATATTGTCTTATAGATCTGGCTTTAGATTATCTCTTCTGGCTGTACCTGCATTGTAGGCCATTATGTCTCACTCAGGTACCACTGTTTTGGGTGACGTGATGTTTTCAGCACAAAGACAGGAAAAGATGGAAAAGACTGAGTCCTTCTCACCAGCTGACTTAATGACTGTCATTTAGAAATCAGTAAACAGAATGAAATGGTGTCTTTTACCAGAGCTGAATTTATCAGACTCGGCTTTTGGCTTTGGTTTTCTTCACGACTTTTTTCATTAGATTAAATATTATTAGCATCTACTTTATTTTCCTCACAATTAGCATACTTTAATAAAATAATCAGTTACCACTTATTTTTTTAATGATAAGCAAAATAAATTGGGCTTTTCAAGGTTTTCAGTGTGCAACCTTGTGCCTTTTTCCCATCTTGAGGTAATTTCTGTAGGTCTTTCGTGTTTACTTTTGATTTTTTAAATTCCATTTTAAAAATTTGCATATTGAAGCATATATCTTATTTTTCATCTGGCCAAGGCCACGCACCCAAGTAGCAATGCTTCCCACACCCTCAGGTTGGTAATATATCTGAACGCTCTTGTCATTCTCTGTAACGGGCTGCTGCACTGGTGAGTTGCTTCTCCATGACTCTCTGCTCCTTTCCAGAACCTCTGCTTTCCAGGACACACCGTTGGAGGCTTCTTTGAAAATGGAAAACTACTCTTGGAACAAATGACTAGCAAGAGATAGGAGAATGCTGGAATGGAAAGTAACTGTGGGAAGAAATCTGTGTTTTTAAACCGTCAAATTTCTGTTCTGAAACGTGTGCCAAGTCAGTCAGACTTCCTCCGCCCTGCACCCTGAGAGCAGCTTGATATAATGTTGTTGCTGCGTGACTGAGTCCTGGTACTCGAGTCACAGATGGGTCCCGTTTGCCTCATCTCATCTCCTTCCTCTGTACTGAATTCTGAGTGTACCCATGATAGGCCAGTGGTGGTGAAAATATGACAGGGCTGAGCTGCTTGCATGAAAAAACCCCCAGAGCCTCAAGAGGAGCTCTGCTTTTGTGTTTAAATATGCTGCATACGTCTCGTTCTCCACCTTTGCTTCAGAGTCACGTCCGAACACGCAGCTCCTCGCTACGGTTTCTGCCAGCTCTGCAGTTCTTTCCAAGGCATTCAGTGCTCTCCAATTGATTCCAGATGTGTTCTCCCCTTCCCAGTGCTTTCTCCCTTCTTCCTCCTCCTGCTCTGGCAGCAGAGGCAGGGCTGCTTTTTTCCTGTGTGGTGCTGGAGTTAGTGCAGGCAGGCGGGAAGACTTCCCTGCTGTCCGCTGAAATCTGGGGAATTGAAGGGGCCGGTATAAGTGAAGCTGCCTGACAGGGGTTTGAGGTTTGTCCTTCCTCCAGGAGCCAGGTCAGCTCAGAGCAGCCCCTCTGCATAGCTCACTGCTTCCTTCAGCTCATTGTCTTCACAGCAGGGGAGAGAAGGACAGGGAAGCCTGATAGCAAAAGTGATCTCCGAAATCCTTCCTAGAAGAGCACTGGAAGTACAGAGAGATCTGGAAGAGTCTGTTGCAGATAGCTGTGTCGCATAGCGAGGGCTTTGAGAAATCCTTGTCACTGAAGTAGATACAAATCTTTCTAAGGGACTGCATGAGCTTCATGAGGATTTAAACATTCAGGAAAGCCATATCAATTCTTGAGGTTGCAGGAATAACTCTCGACACTCACTGAGATTTGGTGATGTACTTGGAGATGTAGAGCAATAGTCCATTTGCAGAGCAGAGATGTGATGAAAAATTGCTTATCTGTCCAACTAGGTCCTTGATTGAGGTTGGAGAAGCAGATACTGGTTTTCTGAAATATGTCATCTGGAGAGTTACCCTATCCCTTGAAACAAAGGTGTTTGAGGCGAGCAATCTGGTTGCAGAATTAGTGAGGAGACCGTAACTGTGACACTACCTTGCCATTCTGGTCAAGAGATACCATACAACTTGATATTTTCTTCCCTCTTATATTTCCATGTTCTGTAGCCTTCTTTTTCTAAGGAGCACCAGGAACCACAGGTTATCTGTCCGGAGTAAGGCAGAAAACCAGAACAGGCAGGTCCTCTGTGCCATCTAAAGTATCACATAGTGCGCAGATATCCTGCTGCAACCATGGACCTCTCCTGAAAAGCAGTTACCCATTCCTTCCCCACCACTGGCCTCTGTTTCTGCTGCTTCCCTGGGAGAGGATCCACAGTCATGCAACGGAGAGTGTCATTGGTTTGCTAATCTGCTGAATAGCTGATGGCAGCTAGCTTGGATTAAACATACGTGACACATCTGCAGCACACTGTTCCTTAGTGATTTATTTCAATTCTGGTCCAGAGAAGGAACTCAGCTGTCTTTGCCTGACAGAGGAGTAATCTCCCTTGTGTGGGACATGCTTCTGCTGTCCTGAGTGCCCACTGGATTAACAGAGGACTGGATTTGTAGTATTTTGATGCATTTGTTGAAAGCTCGTCATATGGAAATCTTTTTTTTTTTTTCCTCAAGAATGTTTGACTATAAATGTTAAGTGGAAAATAGTCACATGGAATGTTGCAGAGCTGGGAAGAGCCCAACCAGGGTAGGTGCTAAAGGACCAATCTGGACCAAAAAAATTGAGCCTGAGCTTTTTTCTTAATTGCTGGTTTTGTTGCTGAGGTTATATCCATCCTGATGACTTTCCCCTTTGTTCTACACGCTTACCCCCTTCTCCCCAGTAATTCTCAGAGGTAGTTTAATTCCTAATATGGAATGCAAACAGATGTTGGGACCTTCATGTCTCTTGAAGCACAATCCTCTCTAATCAACCCCAGAGAGCATGAATGGATTGAAAGCATTTGTTGGGATGCCTTTGTGCCAGTAACATTTATCTTTTTTGAATGGGGAATAATGTAGATTTCAGGAGCAGAAATCAGTGCTTTTTAAAATCTGAAAGGTGTGTTTCAGGCTGGTAAGTAGATGTGGCTCTGGGCCTTATTAATGTTGTGTAACTCTAAAGCTTTGGCTGTATCCAGCAGGAAGCCTCTTTGCAGGTTGCCTGAGGGCATCTTACCAAGTGTGCATGCATTCAGCACCAAGAGCCTGTGTTTGTGCATAGGGGTAGAGCAAAAGTTGGCCATTACTGGAAGTGATGATAGCGTGGGGATGAGTGAGTGCTTCCTGTGTATAACAGTAAGATAAGACTATAATTTTCTTTCATCCTTTCCTACAAAAAGGGGGGCTTGAACTTCTTTTCCATGAAGTTCTTAAATGTATTAAAAAAAAAAAAAAAGGCCAGCTGCTTTATTTTACAGAACACTTTTTGGTGGCCTGGAATGATAGTGTGTATTGGAAGATAACTTGTTCTTCCCTTGCTTTACATATCTAGGAAGGGCAAGATTAGATAATCTAGTGCAAGCTTGCACCAGGAAGTTGAAGGAGACATGCCTTTAAATGGTTAGCTAGGTGCAAGTGTGAGTGGAGGCATCTCTTTTTGGATTTATTTTTTTTTTACTGGTGCAAGATTAGCTTACTGAGGCTTAGTTTAACCCAGTGCAAAAGGCATTTCCTGAGTGATTACACCCAACTTAAATTAAAAAAAGTGTACCCATGAACTTAACTTCCCTTTATTTTAACACAACTACCATAAAATTCCAGCAGTTGTTTCCAGAACTGCCTGGATTTAGAGTTTGCCTTTGGAAGGATTCAGGAGGAGTTGCTCTCATGCCCATGATAGTAGAGTCGAAATCCAGCATCCTTTTCTATTACCACAGTATGTCGTAGATCAAATGAAGATCAAGCTCCAGATGTGCAGATGAAATACAAAACCCCTTATTATTGTGATCCTCTTCAAGGTGCTTTTATGATCAACCCACACCAAGAAAGAGTGTTGATTTTATCAGTCTGTGTCCCAGACACACAGGCATGTCAGTTTTGCTCTCTGGAGTTACAGAAATGCCTTTGTAGTGTGGAGAGTGGGTGTCAGGTTAAGGTCACATACCCCTCTGAATCCAGGAAGGGGTTTGTACAAAGATGAAGGCTATGAGATGGTTGTAGCCTTTGTATATATCCTTTTCACCCCCGATTTCTTTTCTGTAGGCATTTTACCCACTCTTCCCATTCAGAAGCTGATCTGTAATGAGATTGCCACAACAGAGAGTGTTATTGCTGCATTTTGGGGTAGAGAGGTTGTATCGTGTTTGTGGGTACTTGCAGGGTTGCACGGCCAAGTCCCTGTTTTGGGGTGTCTGGGGCGTTGGAAAGCCATTGCTTCATCATTCTGTGCATCACTTTGTCTCGTGTTTGAGTATCTTATATGGTCCTAGCGAGCAAAAGCACCGTTTTAAAAACCCAGGAGTAGGTTCTGTGTGCTGTGAGAGGCACCAGTGTAGAGTGGAATTTATCTTCGGTGTAATGAATGCCCCAGCCTGTGTTTTTTTTCTGCAAGGGATAATGCTGGAGTTCCTGGTGCGTGTGGGGAGCATCATTCACGCTGCTTTGTATCCCTTCCCATTTGCAAAGAGAGTGCTTGTTGATACATTTGTTATCAGCGGGTAGATTGTGGGATTGCCTGTGGGGAGAGGGTTAATGCCTGCTGGAGACTGCGGCTCCCTGGCAGCCTGAGCTCATCCAAGTGCTGGTACCCATGGCCCTTCCCTCCCAGCTTCTCCACCCCCTGTCCTTTCTGGCTCTGGTTCTCCTCCAGCTCCCTGCCAAGCTGTTTCAGCGCTCTTAACTGGGAACAAAACTAACCTGGCAATAAAAAGTGAGTAATTTTTTTTCCTGGGATGTGTGCTGAAAGGGCTCAGCGGTGGGCAGGCTGGCAGGGGAGAGGGGGCAGGAGTGCACAGCTGGAGCTGGGTTGGTGGCAGCTCCAGCCAGAGCCCCTCTGAAGCTGCAGCTGAGAACTGGGAAGGGAGATTCTGTTGGAAGGGGCTGGGAAAGAGACCCTGCTACAGCAGCTTTTTTGTTGGTCTGTGAGAAGGGAAGGGGGGCAAATAGCCCATTATTAATTAATTAATTAATTAATTATTCTCATGCTCCTAAGCAGCAGCCTTGTATGGTAAGCCCTTTCCCTCTTGTCTGTGTACAGCCAGGGAGCAGTGCTTTGCATGTGTGATGTTTGCATCCCTGACACGAGGCTGTGACCTGGGTTCTAGGAGGGACAGCATGGTCCCTGCATTCCCCTCACTCAGAAGGATCCCTGTCTTACAGAGAGCTGAGGGTGGGCAGCAGCTCCAGGTTCCTGCCACAGTCTTCAGATCCCAGCTCCAAACATTTTTGCTGTTTACAGAAGGGATTAGGTTAGTGCAGAGAGCAAACAGTTGTAGCCTGGAACTCTGGTCTTCACAAACAGGTTAATTGCCTCCGTTAGCTGCGAGTCAGTTGCTTCAAGGATTCATAAAATTAGTTCAGTGAAGCCATACGTATTAGAAACCCCATTCCACTAATAGGCTTATACTCACATCTCTCCTAGTGATTTGGGGGTTAGCAGAGTTCAAAGGCATTTTTAAGAGATTGTTTGATGTTTATATGCCGTACCATTTCCCTGAACCTTTCTGTGATGCTGATGACTCACAGTAGGGTTATGGAAAGCACAGACCAGTTACCTTGTGGCAGTTTGTCACATGTATACAGAAATTGTACTAGTTTAGCTTTACCGGGAGTATAGTTTTCATTTGGCTGGTTAAGCTTTACTGTCTATGAGTATTATGGCATAGCAATACAGAAGAGACCTGGAGCTGCATTGCTCTAAGGCTCCTTTCATATCCCTCTACTTACACCCATTTCTCTAATGAGGAAGACAAAACAACTCCTTCACAGAACAGACTGATCTTTGACAGTTTTATGGAAGCAGGAGGCCTTTGTGTGCATTTCTGGTGTTCACTCTTGGCGCTCCAGTGCCGTGATCTTGGATCACCACCTGCTGTCTGCTGAAAGAATTCATCCTGTGTCACATTTGCTGAACCACGTTGCTCCTTGTTGAGTTGTCGTCCCCAGCTCCCACCCTTCTGCAAAGGTACTACCACGTGTGGTTACTCATCGGTTACTCATCGTTCCTCCGCTTAGCTTGGAGCTTCAAAGTTCATTAATTAACTTAAAGCTGCATAAGCTCTTAGAAATGTGTTCCCATTAGGGATTTTTCACTTTAGCTAGTTTGTTTTTTAAACAAAATGTGGGATGGGTTTGTACTGATCCGCATAGGCAAACCCCTGACTTAAGGGGTTTGAAGAAGGTTGGCACCTGCAAGGATGTGACTGGACCTTCGTAGGGCTGAGAATAGGGCCCTGAAAGCAGAGCCCAGATGGGTAACCATGTCCTTGTGCCCTGAGGGCTTGGGTGCTCATGAATCACATGCCAACATTTTGCAAGGGGGCAGCTGCTTTGAATTCCGACCTGATGTGAATGAATGATTTCTGTGGCAACAGAGCAACAGAAGGAATAGAAAACACAGGAATTATTGCTTTTCTTTCAACTATAGGTTAACATATATTGTATTGAGGTGTTTTCTTTTTTTCTTTCTTTCTCTTTTTTTTTTTTTTTTTTTTTTTTAAGGTTTTTGNTTTTTCTTTTTTTTTTTTTTTTTTTTCTTTGAAGGATTATGTGTTAATTACACTGTTTCACTTGCACTGAACAACCTTTCCCAGTTTGAGCATGGGATGGCAGCTATCATGGTTGGTGCATGGCAGCACAAGCTGGCAGAGCTAATCAGTTAATCTGGAACTGCCAAAATTACTCCTGCAACCAAATGCCCCTCACACTCACCTCCTGGAGACTGCCAGCCTGATGCATTGTGGCCAAGAGAGGTGTCTGTCTGCTCCTGAGTGTTGATTAAAATTTACTTCATGCCATCACAGAAGTTTAAGATGGTAATAGTTTTTGTGGGGAGCTGCACTCAAGCTTTCCTAGTCCTGTGGTGGCGTCCTTGTGTAAGTTTGGGGATGGTGACTGCTCTTGGACATGCCTATCTGAGTTTCTTGTTGCATTTGAGTAAATTTTTAAGACATCTTCGTGAGCTAAAACACGCAGGACTGACAGTGCAGTGAGGTACATCAAGATTGGATAGACAAAATACTTCCCTTTACCCAGAAATCTGGGGGTTTCTCCATGCCCTCTGTACCTCTTGAGAAGTGTGAGAAGCAGCACCCCTGAGTGCAGAATTTTATGTGGTGATTTAGAAGTAGGGAAAGGAGCTCAGGTTCTGTGTTTGAAGATTAATGGGATTTGTGTGTGTTTGTGTGTGTGTTCTGTGTTAACTCTTGAAAATATGAGGTGGTGTGTAAATGTTGAAATTTGGTAGAATAACAGAAGAGGTAGAATCTCCTCTGGGTTTGGAGGATATCAGTATGCTGTGAAACCTGCAGAGATCTCATCAGGAGTCCTTTTCTGTTGACGCTAGTGGAAACAGGGAAAAAAGTAATTCTAAAGCATCAAAGGAAATTAAAATTACAAAAAAAAAAATCAGACGGGAAATATGTCCATAATCATATCAAGAGAAAAATAATTTGAGATACAGATACTCCATGGGATGATGAAACCTGGACAAATATAATAATGATAGATCTCCAGATAACCTGAGACATTAAATAAAGGATGCATTTGTAATAAGAGGTACAATTTTTGCATGTTAGTGTGATTTGAGGAGTGGGGTAGTGACAATGGTGTTAAAAACATTTTATTCTGCACCAGAAATCCTTCTTTGAAAAATTTTAGGAAGGTCAGAGAGAAGTAATCGATAAAGGTCCCAGCATATTTTAGCTTGGGAGGTGTGACTAAACTCAAAATAAATATGTATTATCAAAATGCCACAAGCAACAGAAGAGAGAGTAAACATTTTTCATCCTTCAAACATTTGTAGATAATTGAAGAGAGAAGAGAAAATATTTGAAAGGTTGAAATGCATTTAAACTGGAAGGAACAGTATTAACTGAGGGGTAAAACCATTGAAAATAAGAGTATATAAGGTTCATGGGCTGGCATTTTAAACAGTCTAAGAGTGAGGTTGAACAGAATGCTGGACTGTGTCCTTTGGGGAGCAGCCCTGCGCTGTTGACAGGATGGCAGAATAGGTTTTGTTTGGGGCTAATCAGCATTCTCTTCCTCTGACCTGGGATGCTGCTGGCTTGGAAATCTAGCTTGCTCTGAGAAGACTGGAAATAGTTTCTGCTCCTCCGTTTTTCCTGTGGAAAAATTTTTCATTGAAAAGAAAATGTCAGTTTCCTATTTAGCTCCTGTTTGAAACGTAAGAAAGGGGGGCAGACAACGTGGGCTGTACGGAAGAACGCAGACCATCAAATACAACGAAAGGCTGTAAACAGAAGAGCTTGGACAGGAGACAGTGTGTGGACAGAATGGAGCTGTCATGTCAGGGATAAGCAGTCTGAGCAGGTCAGCAATAGGATTGCTGATAGCTGGTTTGCAGTGGGACGGCCATCGTTCTGCCTGTCCTGCCTCCTGCTTTAGAACTTGATGCAGATCTTGATGGTGGGTTAGGTCGAGTCGGAAGTGGCTTGCTTTGAAGCTGAGAGTAGCAAAGGAATGTGCAGAACTGGTGGAGCTGCCCTCCTTTTTTGAGGGGGAAACAAAAATCCTGTCCCGCTTTCAGAAAATGCGCTTGGTGCGTGAAAAAGCCTCCGCAGAGGTGCGAGCACGCGATGCAGGGCTGCAGCTGCTCGGGGAAGTGCGTGCAAGGAGCTGAGCACTGGCCACGGCTGGCACGCTCGCCTGAATTTTTCTTTCTCAGATAAGGCCGTGGAGTTTGTGTTCCTGCAGGCAGCAGGGCTGGACTTGAAACCATCCGTTCTTCAGCACAGGCCAAGGCTGCAGCTCGGCTCTGCTAAGTGGTATTGAATGCCCTTCCCTCTCCTTCTCCCCAGCTGCAGGAGCGCGTGGCCACGTGGCCCCCAGGGGAGGCAGACCAGATAGACTAATGTCAGAGCAAATTTGGGATTCAGCCAGTGTCTGAATGACCCGGTGCTGGCTGGAGGTGCACTGCGTTTATCATTGTTTCCTCCGCCCGGAAGGGAAAGCTGCAGGTAGGCTGATAAAGGGACTGAAAGGTTTGTCCGGCTTCTTTGGAGGTCCGTCAGCCCCTGCATGCTCTCTGCTGAAAGGCTGCTTGGTAATTCCCACTCTGCCTTTCCTGTCCATGGGATAAGGTCTGTTTCGCTTTTACTCCATTGATTTAAGCATGCTGGTGTCAGAATAGCCTCGAGCACCTCCAGGCTTTGTGGGGGAGGACCCAGGGCTGGAACAGCAGCCAAAATTTAAAATCAGGATTAGTCTGTTGACACGCACATAAATCAAACAGCCCTCCTATCATAAATCTTTGGATTTTTTTTCTGCTGCGGCGGTGAAAGCAGTAGGAGCGGTGCAGCAGCCTGGGCTTCCCAGGGCTGGGCTTCAATGTCAAGGCTGTTCTCCTTCACCCTGGGTAGCTGAATGCAGCTTCCCCCTTGGTGAGATCCCTGCAGAGGCTGCAGGGCTGCATGCTTTTTTGTTTCCTTCTTGTGGTTTTCTGACATGATGGAGTAGCATTTTTATTGTCTTCTGGGGATATCTTTTGCATGGTCAGTTCTTTGTTTCTGAGTCATCCGACTGGTGTTAGCTGCATCTAAGACAGCGCTAAAAGCTTCTAAAAAGTCCACTATGCAAGAGGTCTCTGTGGGATACCCTAAGCTGAGGGAGGAGTGGGTAATTAATGCCTTGCGTGTTTGTAGAGATGCTCAGGATTGGGAAAGAGTGACTGTGCGGCTGGCTTGCGATCTCAGCTTATTTCCCTACAGCTCTTTGGTGTCTTCTGCATGGCCAGCAAGAAGCAAATAGGATATTCCAGCAACAGATACCTATGCTCTGTATGCAGTGCTGCCCGGGCAAAGGAGGGGGCTTCTGCACAGATGGATTTTAAAAACTGTACTTCTTATCACCGTAGCGTAACAGAGGGGTGTGCTCTGAAAACACAGTGAGCTTGCTTGTGGGCTTGCTTGGGAGCAATGAGGGTCAGGCTGGAGGAGATGGACCCAGTTATGGTACTTTTAGGGATGTTGAGAAACCCTTTTCTTTTGTGTTTCCTTCTCTGTTCCAGTGTGTGAATGCCTCGTCCCTCTTCTGAAATAACACCTTACTGTGTGTAAAGCTTTGTGCGAGATCACAGGGGTATGCAGTCTGCAAACCCTGTAATTTGTTCGCTCTATGCCACCCAGTAGCAAGAAAATTGCCCTGAAAAGATTAAGAAAACAGTGTCATGGCTCAGAGGAGCAAGGCATGCGCTTTTTGATAGGAGAGATAATAGAAAACTGTGGAATACTATGGTGACGGTGGGTGGGGTATTCACATGAACGTGTGTGTTGTTTCTCAGGCTGATGTTTTGATCTATCTTCTGTAGTATAAAACGGTGTTCTCCTTTTTCTTTTCTTAAGGGTAACCAGGAGCCATCAGCAACTCCTGATGCAATGGTGCAGCCATTCACCACAATCCCATTTCCACCGCCCCCACAGAATGGGATTCCCACAGAGTATGGGGTGCCACACACTCAGGACTATGCAGGCCAGACCAGCGAGCACAATCTGACACTCTACGGGAGCACGCAGCCGCACGGAGAGCAGAGCACGAACACGGCCAGCACGCAGAATGGATCTCTTGCAGTAAGTGCACGAGGGTGCCCAGCCAGAACGGCACGATGCTTTGGGGAAAAGCATCTTTGAGTCACTGAGCATCGCTGATTAGATGGCTGCTTCTCAAGCGTGCAGCAAACCAGCAGTAGACTTGAAAGGAGAGAATTATAAACAAAACGCGGCTTCTGACCTTCCATTACTGCGTTTCCCCTTTTGCATGTTCCCCTTGTAAATTGGTACCTGCAGTGAGCAGTAATACTTGAAATCATGATCATGGTGGTTTTACCATGGTGGCGTTGTCCAAAGATAGTCTTTTACAAAAGTGTTAATTACTTTGTGTTAATTGGCGAATGGTTCAAATAGATGTGATGGAGGCAGATTCTGGAGGGTTGACAATACAAAGAATTAGCGTGAACACATACGTTTTAGGTGTAATCCCAAGGTGGTTTTGTTTTCAGGAAGCTAACAGAGTAGAAAATTACTTTTCTTTGACTTTCTGAAGAGAGCAGGGAGCTTCAGGGAGCAAGGATAGGAGATGAGCTCTCAGCTACTGGTTGTCCATTTGCCAAACCAAGATTTTCATCATCTTATGTATTTTCTTTCTTCTTTCCATGGCCTGGAACTGGCACTGGGCAACATGCTGGCAGATTATCCCAGGAAAAGCTTTATCCACCCTTTAAGCCACTTGTTAAGACTTAACTTCCTAATAAAGAGCCTTATGGTGAGAGCCTTCAGCGCTCAGGGGCGGATTTAATCTGTTAATGCTTTCAGTTTTACTTGTAGTTGGTGTTTGGCTTGTAGAGATTATTTTTTTTCCTTGGTAAGTACTGAATGAATTCAGTGCCAACAGTTGGAAGAACTGATAGTGCCAGCTCAAGTGTTCATGGTTCCTGATGTGTGCTTCTGCTCCTTCTGCAGTGGGCAGTGGCTGCATGGCTGGCGCCATTGGTCGTGACTTTGATAAGATATCTTTGATTTCTTCCTGGGAACGGCACAGCTTTGGCATCTTGAAGAAGAAAAAGAGTACAGACTCTGTAAGGCACATTGGTAGCGTGTAAAAGGATCTTGGGGTGCCTTGCTTGGCAAAAAAAACTAGATAAGGAAAGACCAGGCAGGAAATAAAACTTAGAGCTGATCCAGTATGCAGAAATGCAAGTCATGGTTTTAGCAGCAGATTGTCCGATACCATTCCAACACGTAAGATTTGGGTTGCCCATCTCCAGCAAACAACTATCTCAGGCACTACCAGTTGGATGAGGAAGCTGGAAACAAGGAATAAAAAACAGGGCAGTGGCTTTCTCCATGTGTTTTTGCTGTTCCCATCCTTGCCCAGAGCTTAAGAGCATTTCTTTTTAATGGAAATGATGTGAGCCTTGACCTTGGATGTAAGCTCTTGCCAGTCTTCCTGCTCCTCTTCCATATTAGGAGCCATCTCTGTGGCTCTGCAGGGCTGAGCTCTGTGTTTCATCAACGAATGCTGGCTCCAAGGAGCCCACAGCCTGTGGCTAGCCTGAGAGGAGGGACTGGGAGCCCATCTGTGTGGGAGGGAGTGTTGCTGGGAGACTGCTGGCAGGCAGTGGTGTTGCCAGAGTCTGTGGAGGGAGCCTGACTGGCAGGGGGTTATCCAAGAAACAGGCTGAATAACACACAGCGCTTGTACTGGCTGTTGGAAACAGGTGTGCACGTCTGGAGTGACTGTTTGATGTGGTTAAAGACGTGCAAGCTGAGCATGCAGAGTCAGGCTTGTGGCCATAGCTGGCTGGGAAAAGGTAAGGGCACACACAAGGGCGTTGCTGTGGCTGCTGTGGCTGGGACGGATCAAACCCAGAGGATTCCAGATGGTGGCCCACGAAGAAACCTGTGGGAGCAGGGCTAAAAGTACCTCAACCAGGGGCTTTTCACATGCCAGACTTTCACATCCACTGCATCCTGGATCTTCCAAATCTCTTTATCTTTCTGTCTAGGAGTCCTCTATGAAGTTACTTTGATTCTGTGGGCTTCCTTAGGATGTAATTCCTTGTAACTTTTCTTCTCCTCAGTACACTGATTAATGATGTAGGACCTAGGGGAAGCAAGAATGCTCAGTAGTTACTCAAGTTAAAGAATACTATAACATACATATTAAAATACAGCAGAACTGGTTGGTTATTTCATCTTAAACATCTACAGCAACGTTAAGTATTTTGTCCATCCCGTGTGCTGGCTATTACTTGTTTAACACGCATGTTCAGTCCATGTGGACTAGACTGTTATGCTATAAGGCATCTTCTCCTTTAACCATTTTACCATCTTGCTCAAACAACAGTGCTAACTTTAATAGAGCAAAAAGCCATCACAGTTGAGGTATGAGCCTTCCCTCCCGTTATTGTGACTGACAAGCACAGCTGCTGTCACGTGTGTGAAGGCAATACCCCAGACTCAACAGCCAGTGGGTTTTTTAGCTGATGACTTGAAGCCTGTGCTCCCATGGGATGATTCAGAAATTCCTTCATCCGGACAGATAAGTTCCCTGCTTGCTTTTAAGAGCAAGGCCTGTGGTTGGTCATGTTGGCAGGACAGAGGGAGGTAGCAAAAGGTGTGGTCAGATGGTGGAGCTTTCCTGTTTTTCAGGCTGCTAGCCTCTAGGATAATTGAAACAGTAACAAAGAGTATGGGGGTAGCTTAAAGGTCGCTCCTGTAAAAGGGGGCTTGATCTCATTGTTAGGATGTTACACAGCACTGTAATGTGGTCTATAGCAGGGTCCTTAAGACACAGGGTGGGAACGCCTTTCCATAGAAACCTGGCTAGCTAGCTAGAATGGTTTGAGATTAGTGGTGGTGTCTGAGTTAATAGACAGTGGTCTGGTCAAAGATCAGCAGTGAACTTACGTAAAATAAACTTTGAAACTCAAAGTCCATGCTTTCCTACAGGCTAAAACCCTGAACAGAGGGAAATGACTGATTGGTGTCATGAGCTGAGAATGAGCTTGGTTATGGAGATCTGAATGTAGTGGAAAGCATTCAGAGGTCTTGGGATTGGGGCATGGAAAAGAAATTGTCTCAGTAGTTTGTAATACAAACAGCTTCATATTTTGGAATCTCTATTTTTAGGATCAAGTCTCATCTGTGGGGCTTTGTTTCTTGCCTGGCATGTGGCAGGAAGACCTCTCGGTCTTTATGTCCAAGCATCTGTCCTTTCTCTTGATACTGTCCCAAAGCACAGCTGAAAGACCTGGATTAAAAATAGGCTGAGGTACAGGACCATATTTGGCCTACTTGGTCTGCCTGTTGCAGCCGTTCTCTTAAATAGTTGACACTCAGTGTTTCACTTAGGGTGCTGGGTTGCCTGCTTTCTTCCCCCTTCCCCCTTCTTGGTTTACCTTAGTGCTCTTATCCCTAATGGAAACACCCAGCACAGTTAGCTGCAAGGGGAGAGATGCTAATTAGGCTGCAGTACCTCTGGCAGCTGAGCTGATCTAAGAGATTCACTGCTGTCAGAAAGGAGAGAACTGGCTCCAAGCGCAAACTCCCACTCCTATTTACTGTCTCTGGCATTCCTTACGTGAGCCACTTTAATTCACTGACCTGGCAGAAAGCTGTCCAATTCTTTTGCTGGGTTAATGAATTAGAGCAGCTCTTGGAGGGATCCAGCAAATGCTGTTGTTGCAAGGTAAGCGTGTGGAGAGCATGGCCAGAAGCCGAGAGCAATTGTCAGCTCTCTGCATCTCCTGGTACTCTACCCGCAGAGGGAAGATTAATCATCTGCTGAACTAAAAAAGCTCGCTTGATAGTAAATGCAATGCACTTAATACTGCAAGCTGATTATTCAACTTGTTTCTCTTGTTAATGTCAGAGGGAAGAATTTGTATGTCTGTATAAATTATGGAATGCAGCTGGAGGTATAGAAGTAGAGGAATAAGTTTATGTAAATTACTTCACATGAAAATGGCAGGTGCTGTCGCCTTGGTGTTACGTTGTCATGAACCAGCATAAAGCATTATTTAATTACAGAGCATCGTGTCTCTGCTTCTTGATGTGCTGTACTGAAATGTATTTAACTCATCCGCTATACCGTAAAGGGATATTGACTTTCAAATTCTCAAAGAAGACACATTTGTGGTGGGGGGCTCATACGTGTCGTGTTCAGAAGCGAGACAGGGAAGGTGCTTGGTAATCTGGCTGTGCCTTGTACATCTGGCTTAGAAAGAGGAGAGCCGGTGACACCAAGGATTCCTCAGCTGACTTCTGCAACACATGGACGGTGTTATAATGATGACTTCCCCTTGGGTATTTCTTGCCTAGACTGAATTTGCAGAATTTTCCTCTGTAATTACTTTTCATCCCTTTAGTAATTAAAGCAATTGCTCATGTGAGGTATTTCAGGTGAAGAATATGTTTAATGAGTATCGTCAGTTATTTTCTGATACTGCTGAGCAGGTAGACATGAGGAGGAACTAGCTTCAAATAAGTAGTTTGCTGCTGATTGTTTGGCCACCTCAGCTTAGAAATTGCTGTCTTGAGGCTGCAAACCCTGACATTTAACATCAAGAGCCTGCTTTGAATATGAGGCAGATTGTCAGCATTTGCAGACTTGTGGCCTAGTGAGGCAGATTTAAAAATGAGAAATGGGAAATAAATCAGCAAGTATCATATTACGTTAGAGTATATAGCTGTGGTACCTCTTCGTATCTCTTGAAGGTTTTAGCAGATCTAGCAGAAGTACAGGGAAGGATAAAAGTGATGATGAAAGGGATGTAGCAGGTTCTTTATGGGAAGAAATGAAATCTTCACTTACAGAAAGAGTTGTCAGGAATGAAGGTATATGACAAGTACGTAGAAGATTGGATGGTAAGGCAACTAAAATACGGAGCTTTCCCATTTTCACTTACTAGGATGCATGTGGGAAATAATTGGGTGCCCTGTATGAAAAAAAAAGAGCAGGGTTTATTACTTATTTTCTCCATATAATGAAGAAATTAGCATTGCAGCTCTTGTCCATGGGGTGCTTTGCAACTTGAGACATCAGCTGGCTTAGTTTGCTGGAGAAAAGTCAGCGAGCATTTGCCTTGTTCTTGCATCCTTCCACAGATGCCACATATTTGGCTGCTGTTAGAAAGAAGATAATGGGCTGGATGGATCTTAAGTCTGCCACTGTGTGGCAGTTCTTCTGCCACTGTCAATGGAGCAGTCCAGGGGTGACCACTAGCTTGGGAAATTTTGCTGTCTCCTTCGCCTTGCCGGGGCATCCCTGTTTTGTAAGGA
Source organism: Tichodroma muraria (assembly GCA_013390105.1). Taxonomy (NCBI): domain Eukaryota; kingdom Metazoa; phylum Chordata; class Aves; order Passeriformes; family Sittidae; genus Tichodroma; species Tichodroma muraria. Next base: position 27,670 of record WAAG01037091.1, on the reverse strand, counting down.
ATGTACTGGAACTGCTTCACAAAAGGCTTGACAATCTGACCAGCAGAGCAGGCCTTTCACGGGGCTCCATTTCACCACTTCATTGAGAGGGAAAAGAAAAAGGAAAAAGCACTAAAGAATACTGTTAGAAATACCCGTCTTAGGGTTGAAAATGTTACTGGACACATCAGAGGTGTTGTGCAGCATAGGTAGCAAAGCTCCCTATGTTCTTTCCTATGTTAGGTTTGTGTTCTGTGAGGTATGTCTTTAATGAGGAAAGTGAATAAAATTACTTAAGCTTCAGTATGTCTGAAAATAGGTAACTAACAAAAAATATGTATCAGAAAATATATACCCTAAATTCACCTGACTGTATGGAAAATAGTAAAAAGCCTTGTAGAAGTGAATTGGTATGTTCTTAGAGTTTTTTGGTCTGTTTTTTTAACATACAGAATATTTTGGATAATAGTTAATTGTGCCTGTAAGTAGCCCCCGATTTTTTTTTAATATAACACTGCTGGCCTCTCTGAAAAACCAAGTACATGGATATAATTGTAAAATTATATTTACTGCTGTTGAAAAGTGATAATTAGCCCTAAGGTCTTCTGTCTGCTGAACAAGTGTTTAAGCAGCTGAAGTTCCCATGGCATTTGCTATTGGATGTGTGGGATCTCAAACCTTCTTTAGTGGAGTGTGGTGGGGAAGGAGATGGATTTTGCGTCTAGGGCTTAATTCTTCATTGTTCTTCCATGAAACCCCCTCAGCAGGTATCTGTTCATTGGTGGGTCACCCATTGTTTTGACACAGGTTCTTCAGTAGAAGTTGTAGAGATTTTTCCACATCATCTGTGCTCTGCTTCATGGTGGGAAGTTGTAGCCTTCTCTCAGTTGTAGCTTTTGGTCCTTGCCTCCACAGTTCTTCAAGCTCTTGATCTAAACAAGGTTGGGTGTTTGGTTTTGGCTTTTTTTGGACTCAAGACTGATCGAGGAGCAATGGAGTGAGGACAGTCTGTCTCCTAGATTTTGAAAGCCACCCAAATCCCCTTTTAAATATAGTTATTAGTTACAGTTTGTGTTCTGTAAATATTTTCTTTGCAGTGATTTATGGCTCTTAACCTCCTCAGTATGATTCACAACATTTTGGACCGCTTGCTTCCTGGGGAGAGAATGGGGGGTTGTTTTTTGTTTGTCTGGAACTTGGATCTGAAGCGGTTCCAGTTCTAGAAGCAAGTGGGAGATGGAAACAGAATGTGCTGGGTATTAATAATCTCTGTGTTGGTCTGTTGCACCAGTGCTCGTCTGGCTCGCCGGGGAGGCATCCCTCTGTCCAGCCATTCAGATGGAGAGCTCAGAGCTCAGGTGGTGCTGGAGCCCCTGCCTCCCTGCTGCTGAGGGGAAATCCTCAGCAACTGGTTGTTCATCACTTGCATTGGGGTAGAGGAGACCAGTTGAGAGGTGGGAAGGTGGTTGTAGAGCTGCCCCCGAACCTTTTGTAACACCCTCGTGTTGTCAGGTGTCCTCCTCCTCTTTTGCACGTGTATGTGCACAAGTGTAATCCGTGCTTCTCTTTGCAGCTCCTTCTTCTTGCTCAGGGTTTCCTTGCTCCTGGCAGATGTAAGGGAGGAGCTGACCTGGGGGCACAGGCAGCAAGGAGTTAAAAGTGAAGCACATGCTTTGCTGTCCTGAGCTCTGATGTGTTTCTCAGTGACCTTGAGCAGAGCTCAAAGCTTGTGAAGAATCTGTGTCAAAGCATGTGCAGGCATGACTGGCATTATCACCTGTATCAGTGTATGTTACACTGGCTGTGCTGAGGAGGTGCAGTGAATCCAGTACTCAGTTCCTACAGTTCCTATACAGTTTATTTATTTATTTTATTTATTTATTTTTTACAGTTTATTTATTTATTTCCTATACAGTTTATTTTATTTAGTTCCTATACAGTTCCTAAATGTGAGACCTTTGCTGCAGCATGTCTGTATTGCCTGGTGACAAGCATTGGGACCTAGGGAATGTGTATTAGCACCCTTCTGAGCTGATTCTCTAGAGAAGGGAGAGGCCTCTTTCTTCACTGGGAAGTGCTGACACAAGGCCAGAAGGAGCTTGAACACCCTGTGGGGAAGGAGTCCAGGTGGGGGAGTGGGCACTTGGTGAAATGAGGGCTTTCATCATCTGGTTTGGTCAGGGTAATGCTGCTGCCAGGCTCTGTTACGTGCTGCCTGAGAACAGGCTTCAGGCCCTTCCTTTCATCTCCTTCCTAATGAATTAAGCCAAGGGATAACTGTAAAAGGGAAAAAAAAAAGATCTGAAAAGAGTTTTTTTCATTTATGTTGTAGCTGAATGTGTGGCAGTGGACAAATGTATTGAGCTAATGTTACAGTGGTGGAAAGTTCAAATCTTACCTTAAGGCCATGGATGACAGCGATGAGGGAACTACAGCATGCAGAAGAAGGTATTTAATGTTAAACTACTACTGAAAAATCAGGTTATGTGAAAGCATGAAAAGCATTAGGAGTCTCTCAGTGCAGTTAAAAAAGTAGGAGTGGACCAAGATCTCTTTTTCCTTCTATCAATTCTTCTCTTTGAAGCATTTGTCTCACTGTACACATTTCACATGCTGCAGAATGAGTCCTGTGTGGCAGCAGCTCTCTGCCATATGCAGGAACAGCTGTGAGTGCTTTTGAACAGGCCACTGTACATGATACATTGCACCCCTGGTAAGAAAGGAGTTCTACCCTCTGCCTGGGAGCAAATGGATGGCAGAAGAGGGCAAACAACATTCTGGCTTTGTCCCCTGTGGAAACAGCAGATCCAGTCCTCTGCAACCTGTATTTTAATGTAGCTGTCCCTTTTAGCAGGATTATTGGTGATTTTTTGGGAGTTACTTTGGAATGCTTGCAGGTGTTGTATGCAGTGGTGATAGATAAGCTACTCCTGTGTTTTGTCCTTCTTGGACAGATTTCCCCTGAGGAGCAGAGGACTCTGATTGAGGCATAAGAATAAAACCTCTAAGTAGCGTGGTGTGATTTAATTGCCAGCCAGCTGCATTGATTCTTCCCCTAGGGTGTACTCTCTATACGTTTGGAGAGCCTTTTTGCCACAGAGGTGAGGGAAGGAGAAGAGGGGGAACATGTGGGGGACAGCTTTTGGGTAAGATCAAAAGGAAGTTTCTGAAGTTTTTATCAAAAATTTGATGTTTGGGGGGTGAATGAGCCTTAGACAAATAAAAATGCTTCATTCTGCAAGGCTTCTCCTGAGACTTGCACAGTTATCACAAGTAGACATACTTGTCAGGGCAGTATTGTCATTCTTCCTATCATGGATAATTTGTGTTAACCAGATCAAACATGTTTTGTGCTGCATGCACAGCTCTACTGAAATGAAATGGAAAGCTGCCACTACTCTGCTCAGCATGGCAGGACCCCAGTGCTTACTGCTTGCTTGCTCTTGTCTTTGTGTATACCTTTGCTTTGTAACCAATATGCAAGTTCAAGGTCGTATCTTTAAGTGGTGTTTCTGGGCAGAAGATACTTTCTTAGTGTTGCCAATTCAATTTATCTGTGAAGAGATGTTTCCAAATGTTTGTCAGGTGTTGTACATTGAATGATGTGCAGAGCAGCCTAGCAAGTCCAGTCAGTGGTTGGGAATTGGTGTGGGCAACTCCCCTCAGATTTCTTTCATCTTTGGTACACAAATTGCATATTTAAAACAGGAGGAAAAAAAGGACCCAAACCAGCAAAAGCCTCACCCCTACTCTTGCATCTTTAAGACCCACATGTTTTCTTGAAAGTGCCTTAAAAAGACTGACTCTTGGCAGTTACAGTCCTTACCTTATTGTAGGAGTTCTTTTTACTCGGTGGGTTAAAGGAGGAAGTCAGGTTGGCATCTAAAGAGTTGAAATGACACTTAAAAGTACATCACACAGGTAGTCAAAGCGTGACTCCTAGGAGTCTGAGGCAAACAGCAGGAGACAGAGTGAGTGGGTGGGTGCTCTTTGAATACCTTGGCCTGTCAGTGAATGCACTTGGAAAGGGACAAGAGCAATAAACCCGACCAAATTGTAGTCTGCTTTGTTCTGTGGCTCTCAGGTTTTGAGGTCATCTATCTGACTAAAGTGCGAAAAATGCTATTTTCTCATCAAGCCGTTTGCAAAGGGGCTTTGCCTTTATATTTAGCGTTGTGCTCAAATTTTAGCACTTTTCAGTCTAAGATCACACAAGCGGCTGAGGTTCTATTCCTTACTTTTCTCCTGCCAGTAGTCTCTGGGCAGGCATTAGGACTCTCATCTGGCACACAGATCTCCCTTATTCCTCTGCCTGCCTCTTGTACTTTTTCTGTGAACAACTACCCCTGGTGTACCCCTTGACCTCTCTTTGCCATGCCAGTCAGCGCTTGAGAACAGTGGAACAAACTGCCTTTCTTAGCTGTGGAAATGGTAGTAGAAATGAGCACTTGGAGTTTTTATAAATCTTGCAGTGGTGATGACTGTTTCCTGTTCTTGGGCTCGCTTAAATGTATGCGAAAAGTTAATCAGAGACATCCGTAAGCTGTTCCTATATGGATTTTACCATTTAATTATAGATCTTCTTTTGAGGTAATATTTCTCTGAAGGGAGCTTGGCAGAGCAGATGCCGTTTTGCCTCGGGATGCACTTCTGGTATTGGCCCGGTGAAGAGCTGCCACTTCAGCTGTGGGATTTTGATGATTGCATGAACATCCTGCCACATGAGATTAGAGTGGCGGTACTCCCTCCCAGCTCCAGGATATGAAAGATCCGTCTCTTCATTAGAGCTTTCATATGGTGGCAGCTCAAGTGAGGAAGAATGGGCTAAAAGAGAGAAGCAATTTAAGAAAACCGAAGACGAATCTACTAAGCTGGGAGGTGGTAGGAGGGGAGGGAGGCTGAGATCTCATTAGTGTTTACTCATGGAAAGGGAGGGGAAGGACAATAGATCAATTGTTAAGTGCTACTGGCTTTATCAAAATAATTGTCAAGTGCTAGATAACTCCACTGCAGTGCTAATACCTAAGAAAGGGTAGACGAGGCACGTGAAAGGAATTTGTGTGATTTCTACTCATGCGCACACTTTTGTCTTTTCTGATTTCAGCAGACAGAAGGAGGGGCACAGACAGATGGACAGCAATCACAGACACAGAGCAGTGAGAATACTGAGAGCAAATCCACTCCAAAACGACTTCATGTGTCTAACATTCCCTTCCGCTTTCGAGATCCTGACCTTCGGCAGATGTTTGGGGTAAGTTATGAGCACCTTTTCAGGCATGGCAGATTCTCCTTCTCCACCCTGTGCTGTGTATTTGTGTGGATGAAAAGCCCTTCCCCCTCGGTTTAGTCAGTTTAGTCAGTACACTGTAATATATTTGCAAGATTAGGACAATTGGTAGTGTTTAACTTCGCTGGTAAATACACATGAGAACTGTTAATAGTGTTCTTCCTATTAAGATGTTCATAGAATCATAAGATGGTTTGGGTTGGAATGGACTTGAAAGATCATCCAGTTCAAACACCCTTGCCATGGGCTGGTACACCTTTCACTGGGTGTGCTTCGAACTCAGTCCAGCCTGGCTGTGAACACCTCCAGGGATGGGTCATGCACAGCTGCTTGGGGCAACCCACAACTTCTCTGATCAACAATGTTCGGTGTCATCTAACAGTTGGTTTGTGGAAAAAAAACCTAAAACAAAATGAAACCTCACCTTATTTCTGAGTAAAGGCCAGGATTAAACACTGACTTAATACATCCCTTGCAAAGCACTGTTTTTCAGTTACATAGAAACATGTAGTATTTCTTTCCTTGTGATCCATTTCTGTGATGAAAGATGGCTGCAAACAATTTGCCAACCAGCAATTGCATGTGGAAAAGCTAGTGCAAGTCAGATGGTATTTTACATTGTGTATGATACACCTTCTGTTTCTTTTGACCACATTCCTAATCCTTGGATGCTATTCATGATTCTTGATTTATAAGCTCTTTGAGGAAGAGTTTATGTGAGTACACATGGTAACTCATTCCATGTGAACACAGATAAATGAGCTAGATGTTTCATGACCTAACTTTCAGGTGAAATTTTCTATATGTCATATCATCATCATCATCAGGGATATTTGACTTGTTGATATAATTGTAATATGATCCTTGGTTGATGGCATGTTTTAAAGTCTTCGGAAATATTTATTATTATTTATGAAGTTCACAGCTGCTGCCTTTTTAAGGTACAGTCCAAATAATCAAAGTCATGAAAGCCCAAAGCTCTTGTCAGCTTGGGCTTGGAGTGTATACCTTGGTCCTCACTTAGAGCAGCTGCTCCTCTAAATTCTGCAGTATTTCTGTTTCAGTTGTTGCATCTCCTGAGCCATCTTGGTAGGTGTGTATGCACAAAGGCACACGCTCGCATGCAGAGTAGTGTTGCAGTATTGTAAATGTGTCTAATTCATGGATTTCAATGCTGTAAATGAGAGAAGAATTTGGCTTATCCATCTGTAGTTTGGACGGAACAAAAGGAACAAAACAGTGGTAAAAATGCAGAAAGGCAAGGCTGAAAAAATGGGCTGAGGGAAATGTTAATATGCTCAACAAGAATGAATTTCAGGCCTTTCATCATACTCAACTTTCTGTCAACCAGGCCCCCCGGTCCCTTTCTGCAGCACTCTTCTCCAGCATCTCATTCTC
>WAAG01037091.1:279-15424 GCA_013390105.1 Tichodroma muraria | reverse complement strand
CTGAGATCAGTTTGAGACCAAAAGAAATAAACTTGGACTTGAAAGGTGAGTGATTTTTTTTAAACTTGGTAAAGTATTAGGTATATTATTTATTCAGCTTATTAAAAAGAGATGTTAGGAGATGATAAGTCATTTCTATACAAATGATTATATATGAGTGATACCTGCTAACAAGGGGGTTAGATCTTGTTTACAGTCATAAGATTTTCCAGTTGGAAGCTGAGATTTAACACAATTACCCTTGAAATAAGAAAAAAATTCATAGTCATTGAGGCTTAGTTGAACAATGGAACAGCTTACCAGGGAGAAGAAGAGTTGCCATCAGTGCTAAAAACAAATTAGCAACTCTTTTTTCAAAATTTACTGTCCATTTTCTGAGGAACATTCTTTGGCTAATGTGTGCAAGGACTCTCACACCATGGTAGGTAGACATGTTCTCCTACTCTGGTGGTCGGATGTTCCCTTCCTTTCTGGACTGTGTATGCAGAAAAAAAGTTGATCTTTCCCCTCAACCTATTTGTAGTCCTTTCAGCTTTGTGCTGTGATAGTGTCTGTGCCTGCACCTCATGGTTGGTAGCTTCAGCCCTTCCCTCTTGTGCTTCAAGAAGCATTTCTCCTCCCAGTGTAAAATCGGCTGGGATAGTTGGTCATTTCTGGACTTTTAGGTTGCATGGACTTTGGAATCTCCTGGTGAAGATAGAGGCAGGGTTGGATAAAACCCTGATGAAGGTAGAGGCAGCCTGCAAGAGGAAGATCCTTCTGTTCCCAAACTGAATCTTGAATTGTCTCCACAAAAACAAGCAAGTGGGTTGTTTGGTAGTTCATACGGATGTCCTTGCACAAAATCTTTCTTACCTGTTGTGAAAGCAGCAGTTCGAGGAGTCAGAATTGGTGTTTCTCAGAATTTACTGTGGTGAAATGCTCTTCCGTTGAGTGTAAGATAAAAATAAGGATTATGTTGATGATGGTTGCAGATGAGGGTGGGTTAGCACAGTACAGGCTGTGAAATTTTGCAGACTCTGGCTTCAGATGGAGACCCTGCTTTTTTTAAAACTTGCTCAATCCATAGCTACTACCTGTAGACTGTTAGCTCTTTCTACTGGGGAGCATGATCAGCCCAATTGATAAAGGGGTTTTGTGTGTTACCAGCTGCAGCAGTGATAACCCATATATGTTTCCTATGAAGGTGACTATTCTGTCCTATTTAATTAATTTCAGTTAATGAAGTTATTAATAATGGCATTTATTACAAGTGCAGAATGGTAGCCACTTTTTTTTTTACATTGGAAAAGGATGACATTAAGGCAGATAGTGTTATCCTTTTCCTTCTCTAAGCATAATTTATATCTCTACTGCAAGGTTCTTTATGGTGATTGTTTGTGGTAGACCACTGCTTTCTATCACCCAAGCAACAGAGTTCTGCGAGCTCAGATACTTTTGGAAGCTCTTGCAGCCCTCAAATCTTGGCCTCTGAGGAAACATTTTGTCACTTTGCACTTCCTAAAATATCCTGGTGGATATAATTTCTCATCTGACTTCATTCTGGTGTCAAGAGTGCAGAACTCCTCCGTAAGCCTATAGTTTGAGGCTAAAGCAAATACAAATTAGACTACAGCTCTCTGTCAGCAAGAATTTGGTAGAATGTTAAGTCTATCTTAATATCTTAAGAATGTTAAGTAAGTTAACAAGAATGCTAAGTCTTGCCAGTAAATAACTTTAAACACAGAAGTAATTATCAGTGCACAAGTATTGGCAATGGAGAAGTACTTGTTGAAGTGTTAAGGTATATAGGTACATGATAGAATAAGAAGCTCTGACCTGCAGATGTTGATGCACTGGGACCCAAAGTACAACAATAGCACACTTGCTTAAAGGGATTCTGCTTTCTGAGTGCATTGGACACCTGAAGGAGGAGATTCTGTCTTCTGGATATCAAGATGTACTTTAGGTTTTTCATCTCCTGGTACTACTGGCCACCAACTGCATGTAACAAGTCCCATGTGCCAGTATTGGAGAACAAATATTCTGACACTAAAGAAGTCTCTCTGTAGCTTTTCTTGCTTCCAGGCTCTCCCTGTGATGACCATGAGCCCCAGCCCTGTCACAGGGCAGGACTTTGTTCTTGCTGGTGTTGGTTAGAGTTATAAGAGGTGCTGCTGATTATTTTGTAGTGTTTCACTTGGGCATTTTCTGAAACCACCTTTCAAAAAGGACTTGTGTGCTCAGTGCTGCTTGAACCTTGTGCTTTTTTCTGCACCGCCATGGTGTGCAGGGGTGCTTGTGCCCCTGCAGCTGCCAGCAGCTCTTATACTGTCTGTCTTGCTCTGAGACAGCTCTCTGCTATCAACTTCTGTACTGACCCTCTGCTGGAAGGCAGCAATGACTGGATCATACATTTATCTAAGATTTTTTAGATTTTCTTATGAGTTACTAGGAGCATCTGCAGCAAGACTGTGCTGAATGCCATTTAGTAACCAGTGCTGTGCTGTAGCTGGATTTAATTGGATAAAAGGTCTGGGTAAAATTACATGGAGTTGTCTTTTATTGACCTAGTTTCATATAGATTCAGTCTACATGCTAAGTACTCTCAAATTGATTTTGGAATGTATGCTGCTTTTGTGGGCATGGGTCCAAGTACCTTTTCTGCAGCATCAATACCAGGTTACACTGCAGTCACACCTATGGGGAATGGCACAAAGCAGGAACAAGGAGCTGGAAGTGTAGACCTGGAAGCTAGACTGGAGTTAAGATCTCTTTCTGGGTGGTGCCCTGCAGTAGTGTTCATCCCCATCTCACTGTTTGAAAATCTTTTATTTGGGATTTTGAGAACATCAGATGACTAAGAAACTGTGTTTGTCATCATGTTTTGTTTTGTTTTGTTTTTTCCTGGGATGGCTGTGGTCTGTAAATCCTGTTAGAAATCTGTGCTCTTTGTGTGGCTTCCTGTTAAAGTCTGGTTTCTCAGAAAACGTGTGTTTTGTTGGGCAACAGCTCAATCCTAGTAAGGGCTGCTTGGTGCTCGTTCATTATCTGTTCACTTGGTAAACTGTGGTAGTGCTTTGGTCTGTAGATCCTTGACGCTTCCATCTTCCTGTCAGCAAAGCATAGTGCTGTAGCTCGGCTGACCAGGGTTGGTCCCATTGCTTGAAGAGATGTGACTCAGCTTTGGGTGAGGAAGTTGGTGTGCTGATAGTGTAGTTCTGGCAGACCCCATGCTGCCATAACTGAGCACTGACTAATACACACTACGATGGAGCCAGTTGTGCTCAGCTGAAAGCATAGCCCATGAAGATGGTAAAGGACTCTCTGTAGCATGGATCTATCCTGCTTATAAAATGCTCTTGCTCTTGTACCTTATGGTTTCCTGTACAGGATATCGGTTTCTTGGCTGTTTTGAATGTTGACCATTTAAGAATGGATTGTTTGACACCTTTGAAGTTTAGATAGCTCACTGGACTCATCTGTAAGTGAATTTTGTAGGGCTAACGAAACTGCTTGGACATAAGGAGTTCTCTTGTAGGGATGAGTTTGTCACATGATGTCTCATTATCTTTTGTTGTTCAATGATTTCTATAGAATTTGCCTTGTACTCCCTGTTGTTTGTATCTTTAGGATTAAGTTATTTGTCTGGCACATTTTGGAGCTGATTTTGAAAGCTCTAGACAGGGACGGGAGTCAGGGCCAGCTGGAACAGAGCATATAGGAGGGGCCATACCGAATTGTCAGTGCCTTGGAAGACAAAAGCTTTCTGGTGCCAGATCTCTCAAATTTATTATGTTTAATGTAGCTATGGCCTCAGCTGGAAAAATCTGTTGTCTTCATGACATCTGTGTTAAAAGAAACACACAGCATGCATATCTTTCCTTGCACAATGCCCTTGCATCTATGATAAGGTAAATTGTGTTCAAGCAAGAAGATTAGTTTCTAGTTATAACACCTGTCTGTTCATATCTTTATGCCTCTTAAAAACTGTTACTTCAACACTCCCTGCTGCCATTGCAGAGGTACACTTACCTGCTTTACTAAAAATAACTGAAAGCTTGTCAAGTTTACTCCAGGGAAGAGACCATTAAGATAAACCAAGATTCTATAGCACCTTTGCTTTGACATGACTGGAATAGCATATGTGTGTGTACATCTTCCCATCACATGGCGTGTGTGTGAGCAGTTCATGGAGGTGGCTTCTTGCATGACCTGACATGGTAGGGAGTGCTGGCCTCTTGGTCACATGGTGAACTTTCTAAGTCATGGTGAGAGCATTGGAGATGGGTAGTGCTGCAATACCTTCTCCAGAGGCTGTGCAGAGTTCTAAGTAGAAGTTCTTGGTGATCAGTGAGTGAGCTAATCAAGTCTGTGAGCATAGTGATTCATGTCTTCAAGGTTAGAGACTAGAGAGTTAGTCCTCATGGGTGACTTTAGCATGGGACTTGTTTTATTTGGCCAGTCCCTATGTCTTTTGAAAAGTATAAACGTGTCTGTATATACACGATTTAAAAAAATTATTATGAGGGTACTTGGTGTTGACCTTTGGCCTAGCATTTCCCATACAAAAATTGTGACCTTTCACTAAGGAGCTCTTAAAACTTCGATTGTTTGCAATAGACTGTTGACATTTGGTAGGCGAAGCACCATTGGAGAACCAAGTGCCTTTTTATGTTCCACTAAATTAGATTCAACTTTGAAGGAGTTATAAACTGTTAAAATGAACTAGTTCTTTCTTTCCTGCTTTCATTCTTCAGTAAAATTCTGGCATGCTACCAAAAAAATGTGCCTTCCAGTGCCGGGACCTGCTGTAACCATTGCAGCAGTGGGGATAAGAGACATCAAGTTAGGAGCTGTGGCAATGGCTGCAGCAGAGCCTTGAAGAGCCCAGCACATGTCCTGCCTCACAGCCCTGCTTTCTTTCACGGAATTTCATGGAGCAGGAAACCCCTCCCCATCAAACCTCCATTCAGCAGTCAGCCCCCATTGTCTCTGCTCTTCTGTCCCAAGGAGGTCCTTCCCTCTTGCCTTTCCAAACACCTGCAGCTTCTGAGTAGAAAAGAGACTGGGCCAGTTTGCGTTGTTGGATGCGACCCATTGTAGTAGACGTCAAGCCTGCGTTTGCTGCGGCCACGGGCTCTTGATTCTGTCATCTAGGCAACGATGTACCTCCACCATCTCGTAGGCAGGGAGGGCCACGCCACCTCTTGTGCAGCCAGGTCAGACCTCCCGCGTTCAGCGTCACCGCCGGCGCCCCGTGGGCCGCGAGAAGCGGAACGCGCGGGGCAGGGTTTCCCGCCGGCGCGGAAGCCGTGCGCGGGGAGCTCAGCCCGGCGGGGCTGGCAGCGGCGCTGGGGATCCAGGCCCAGCCGCCTGTGCGCAAAGGGGAGGGATGGCAGGGCGGAGTTGCGCACCAGAAGCCGCACAGTTTGTTCTCTTCCAAGGTGATTCTAATGAGGTAGAAAATGGTGGTTTTTGATGGCTTTGAAGATTCTGAAAATAATTCTGGCATTTGCGTTTATCGAGAGCCTGGCTGTTTCAGTGTGTGTGGCAAGGCTAGGCAGCTGAGCTGATCTGGCAGGGGACAGATCCTGCTCTCGGGCAGGGTGTGCTGCTTTCCTCTCGCTTTTGCTTCTTTGAGCTGTAGTGCTCACTGACCCTTCAAGCCACTTCAGATCAGTAAATTGTCAGAATCTTTGTAGGTATTCCTTTTCTTGGGCTAGGTTTTCACAGGATTGCTGAGCCGTATCAGTTTATCTGCAGGTGAGAATGAAAACTGATGCCACCGCTGGAAGGCTGGTGGGACCAGACATGGAAGGACAAAGGAGCAGGGACAGCCCTTCAGTAGCCACAAGCTGCTAATTTGGTTCAGCCCCAGTCATGTAATGACGCTGAGATAGTCTACCAAGAAAGCAATCATGACAATCATGACTGATTCCTTTCACGGCAGTACCAATGCCGTACGCAACAAAGACAACAAAAAGCAATCAACGGTTAATCTCCTTTATTGACAAGCCCACACCAAGCGTGGGCTAGAAATAGAAAGCGTGTTTTAGCTGTGATTGGCAGAGAAGCAGTCAAAAGAGGATCCAGCATGGATCAAGCCTGAGCTGTTGAGATGTTGAGGTTTCAAGGAAGATGCGTGTTTACATTGGTATTATTCAAATTTGTGTAACGTAGGATAACGTGAGTTCAATTGTTCTTGAGATGAATAGAGGATCAAGTATTGTCCTTAAACAATAGAACAGTTAAAACAGCATCTGTGAACCAAGATCTCCTTTTTAAGAATGGAGAAGGCAAGCAGACAGAAACTGTAGCTAAAATTGTTGGAAGTGTTTTGTTTGCTTGCAGACAGTTGTGGAACACTCGTTCAAGGGACTCAGCAACTTTGTATTGCTAAACGTATTCAGAGCCTCTCCTCAGCCATCATGGCTCTCGGCTGTAAATGTTCCAGGTTTTCAAATCTGGCCCCAAGCCTTTCAGGAAGGGCACCCTTCCTTTCATTCTCCAGAATGAGTATTTGACTCTGAATGCAACTGTTAAATAAAAAAAGGCTAATACTATTTTAAGAATGCTGGGCAAAGGGGAGAATGTCCCAGTGCCTGGACCCTGTGTTCATCATCTTTTTAAATTGTGAGGCCATCCTTTATTTTCTTGTTGATGCTTCCTTCATTTGCTATCAAACTTAAACCAAAACCATGTTGATGGAAGCTTTCCTAAATAATGGGATAGGAAAAACTGATGTAGCATTTGTCTGAGTACAGTATGTGAGTATGTGTCTCTAGAATGAAGACTACTCCATATACACACTCCGAAAAACACCTAGACCTTTCTTTCTAGAGAGTAGATGTCCAGTTTGGAAATAAGAGCGTTGACACTTCTGGAGGACAGAGCACAGTGGGCCTCTGTTGAAGTGGTGATACTTTTACCTCTAGGCTACTGTTTTAAGTCTGGCTGCTTCAGTAAAATATTTTAATATGTTCCTAGCAAGGTAAAAGATGTAACCCATACATGGTTCCACAGAGGTGGTAAATCTCCTTCTGTGCTAAATAGGGAGCTCTTTGGAACCCTTTCAGTGCAGAGCTCTCCTTGGGGTCTCCAGGCTGAGGCAGAGGTCAGAATTCTATTACATGTGATAAACTTGCATAGGTTGCTGACCACATACTGTATATCAAAGGTTGAAGTTGAATGATCTTTTTCTGAAAAACAAATTGTTGGGAATTTCCCATTTTCATGGTTTCTGAATCTTCCATCAATTCTTTTGAAGGTCTGGAGTTCTGGAAAATAAAACGAAGGAAAGAAGCTTTAGTGTTTGAAATCCCTGAGGCTGGGAGTCTTATGTTACTATCCCTTCCAGAGAAACATCACTGTTAAGTTTTTCTTTGTGATAGCCACTGCAGGAGGAAGCTGAAATGCTGAATTATATGTGAGAAATGTTGTTGGATATCTGAGATGAAATCATAGAACCGTGTCTTAGATGAAATAGTAGAGTGAGGGAGGAAGAATTGTTTAGATTAATGGGGGAGAGATGAGCTTCCTCAAATCCCTAAAACTCCTCTGGAGATTGTTTTTCTTCCTTTAGACTTTTGTGAGAAAACCTGGAGTTTGTGACCAAGACGATCTGCATGTCTTAACCCAGGAGAATTGAGTCACCTCACTGGAATTTTTTGCCTTTGCCGTTATGCTAAAAGTGGAAATATTCTCACCTACCTTCCTGCACTAAGCCAGCCCCTGTAAAAGGTAGGAAAAATGGACCACCAAAAATAAACCTTTTTTTTTTCTTTTTCCTTGTCTCTCTGCAGCAATTTGGCAAAATCCTTGATGTAGAGATAATCTTTAATGAGCGTGGCTCGAAGGTAAGTCCTGTTTCTGTACCCGCTTCTCTTGTTTTGATTGCAGAGTAAAAGGCAGTTCATTGCCTAGAGAACATATTCTGTAGAGATCAGCAGGAATTAGTGTGATGGGGGAAGGGAAAAGCTATTTTGGGGACTGTCTCCTGTTCCCTCTGACTCGAGACTCTGAGCATGGTCATTTCTGGGCAGCATATACAAATGCTCAGAGACACTCCTGTCTTCTGTGGGATCAGGTTCCCCAGCATTTTGAACAAACAGGGACAACAGGGACTCAGTCAACTGAGCCTTCATACCAACCCATTCCCATTGCATTGGCAATGGCTGCCCTGTGAAGAAGGCAGAATAAGGTAAAACAGCTTTGTGTGATGGGAGACTGTAAGAACAAAAGCTAAACTCACCCCCATCCCTGCCATTTTCATTGCATTAAAATACTTCTGTAGAAAAACTGTCATATCTCATATGTGAAAGGATTTTATTTACTCTGTTTTGCAGACTTACTTGGCACATCTGAGATACTGACCTTTCATGTTTGAGATATTTGATGCTTTAATATGAGCATCCTCATTCCACTTGCCCTGCCCCATGTGGACCTCCCCCACAGAATTTGCATTCACACTCCTATTTACTTCTTACAGATAAATTAAGAGGCAAGTTTTGTTGAGGGTTAATGGTAATTTATATCTCTGGAGATGAGATTTCAAATGTTGTTCAGGTCAGCTGCAGAGAGATTCAGTGATCTCTGTCCTAATTGGCAATTGGTTCTCATCACGTAACCAGTATCACCACAATGACAAATTGCTGTGATTCTCTCTCTGCCCAGGAGGTTCAGCACTGGAATAGCAGGGAGTTTTGCAGGTCAGGAGCGAGGTGCATTGCCAAAGCTCTATGGGGGAAGCTTGCACAGTGCATGTCTATACTCTGCTTGACTTAATCAATGCTAAGATTCCCATTTTCAATTAAAACAAAATTTCCCTCCTCCTCACACACACGTGTGTGCACATGTGTGCATGCACACAAAAGGTTTTGAAGTTGCAATTCAGCTAAGCAGTTTTGGTTTAGAGTCTCTGCCTTTTGCTTGGATTTGAGGTCCACAGTTTTTATGGTGGCCTCTTTGCTTCAACATATATTCTGGGGTATGTTCATGTTCAGAGCCCTCTACAAATTTCCACCCATGTTGGCCATGATGCATTCTGAAATTCTTCAGTCCTGTGTTATCTGGAAACCAGAAAGCCATTGATCTGTATACAAAAGACATGAATTTTAGCCCTTTCCCCTCATCCTCTGTTTCTGCTTAATACCATGGTTTTTTTTGTTTTGTTTTTTAACAAGACAGTCTGAACAAGTGAATGTCTATATGGTTTAGTTAGTTTTACTTCCCTGCATGGTTAAAAATCTATATGCTTTACCAAAACAATCAGCTGTGCTGAATTTGTAAATATTTATTCTGCTCTCTGCTGTTCTTTTGATATTTATAGGCCAAAGCTACCTGTGAATTACTCTTGATTTTAGTCATTATTGTTTGGTTTTGAGAATAGCCTCTGGCCTCTATCAAACCCCTACTTGTTCAGCTATAATTGCAAAAGAAATAACAAAAATAACTGGCCTGGCAAAATGTTCTTCATATCCCACTGCCTATGCTTTCCAGAGCAGTGTTTTCCTCTTCACACATGAACTTCACTCTCTCTCTCATCCATACAGCCCTGTGTATTAAACGCCCACGGCTGCCCTTTCCCTTCTAGGCAACATTGGCACTGAAGGCTTTTCTGTGAAGACTAGATTTATGATTATGAAAAGTACCTTCTTGTGCTGTTGCTAAAGCCCAAGGCTTCTGGTTTTCAGTTAAAACGAAAATTATTGCTGAAGAGTTCCTTGATGAACGTTACCCTGAACCCTTAATAAATATTTGAAAATAAAAAAGAAAACAATGATGTTCTTCTAGTCCTCATTAACCATGCAGTTTTTTACTGCTTTTTTTGTCATCTTGCAGCAAAAAGCAGTTACAAAACTAGTAGCCTATATTGAGAGATGTCCAGAATCCGAACAGAATGAGAAAACAGCTAAAGAGTTATTTCATGGTATCTTTGCATCCTTCTCATCCAAAATAATTCCTGTTTTAAAAAGAATGCAAGATTCTTTCTGCTTAGCATGAAAATGGGAGGCCCCAGTGTTTGAGTGGGGTGTAGCTGCACGTAGCACATGGTATTCACATAATAATGGAAAAACAAGTTTGGTGATCTGATGGTGAAGCAAAGGAAATGGATCTTTCTGGAGGCCACTCACTCACTCTTGGGTTCTTCCTCCACCTTAGGAAAAAAAAATCTGAATGCATTTTCCTGCCCTGTGGTTTCCATTCTAATCTAATGATATGAACCCTCTCTCTCTTCTTCTCCTCCTCTCTCTTGGGAATCCGAAAGCAGATGCTCCTGCTGCCTGCCTTGTGCTGTGTTCTCAATGCTCCCTTCCCTTCCCTGGGTTCCTAAGGGTTGTAGTGTTTTGTGTATATGTTTTGTAAATATTTTAAAGGTACAGTGGTAAATCCCAAACTGCCCTGGGTTTGCCCCCACCCAGTGTATGATGGGGTTGAGCAGCGCTTTGTCCCCGCCGAGCTGTGGTGGGAGAACTCTACTGGGATCTCTCCAGTGCTGTAGGAGGGACTGGAGGAAGCGTTCAGGTAGCATTCTTCATTTTGAATCCACCTGAGATGACCAGGCAGTTTTCTTCGACAGCCTGGGGAAGCTCTATCAAACTGGCTGCATCTTCGGGATCTCTGTGTACTTACAAAGTCTGGTGACCAAAGAGCTGCGTGTGTCCATCACAGCCACCTCTCACCTCAGGTTCTTTCAGAAATGGTATTTGTTGACTTTCTCTATCACAGCAGCATAGGAGGCAGTTGATGAGTTTTGGTGATTTTTCTCTCAAAGCAATGTGAATTCTTGTTTTGTAACTCGCTTTCTTCCCAGATTCAGTCTGCGTAGTAGAAATATATGAGCCCTGGTGGACCTCACACTGATACTGCTTACTGTGTGTGAGAAACAAGATAAAAACTTTAAACGTTCCTTGAATTTCATTTTGTTTTCTTCTTGTTTAATAGAATGACGTCAGTCTTCCCTTGATGTGTTTGGCTTTTTTTGCTTGCTTCCAGGAAACTAGCTGTTTGTTTCATTTATCCTGTTTACCATTGCATTTCTAGCTCTGACTGGTCTAAGTGCCTTTAAGTAGCATTCTGCCCATGGTTGCGGTTTACCATGCACTTCACTGAACCGTGAATAAAACACCTCCAGAGGAAGCCGAGAGGATTCCTGCTCCTTTTGTTAGTGAAGATGCATCCTCTAGATGTGTATTTTGCCACTATTGTGCTGAATCGAACAAGTGGACATATTTGCAGAATTAATGCGGTCTGCCAGTGTAATGAGTACCCTGTGGCATTTGTAAAACTGCAGGGGAAGGGAATCCAAGCTCTTTGCTCACCAGCTGTGTACTGTGTGGCATTCCAAGATGTGCCCTCAATGACATTCAGAGACCAGGAGTACGTAAGCACACAGCAAAATCTTGGCTGAATAGGGAGTGTTTTTTCGGTTTTTTTTTTTTTGTTTTTTTTTTTTTTTTCCCGGTAGCTTTTTAAATGGTAAGAGTTCATATTAGTGCAGAGGAGCTCTTGGTTTCAGAATACTGTAAGCTTGTCTCTCACTGATTTCCACCTGGGAGACCCAGATCTCCAAGTTCTTGTGTAGGACTATAGTGCCTAGAAGTGCTTCATATTTATTTTTAAAATTACTTGTATAGTGGGTTACGAGAGAAATTGCATCTGTTGGTGTTTGGATTTGTGTAAGTGAATCTGTGCCAACGAAAAACTTGTGTGGAAGCTGTGTGGATTTTTAAGTTTGCGGTTAACTGTAGGTTAAGGTAAGAATGTGAATATAGGTTTTGATAATGGTGCCTTAAAGATTGTAAGTTTGCATGTGCATTTATTTTTTCTTTAAATGGATTAGATGCTTTGAGTTGAGCCACTGTTGTTCTGGACCTAGTTTCCACTCAGTGGCAAGCTCCTTATTGCATAAAATGAATTAGAAGTCTTGTTTTCATTTTAATTCTATTTTTATAACTTTTGTTCAGATTTCATCAGTTGAGCCAGAAATACAAACACTATTATTAACACAATGAGGTTTAAAAACAAATTAAGTACTGGTGACCAGCATCACTTTCTCAGGTCACCAAATCCCTTTAGGATGCCAGTGGCATGAAGGATGCATGACCAGTGTCCCTTTATCCTAGTTCAGTGGTTTTGTGCCTTGAAGTCTTGCAATACTGAACTGATCTATTAGTCCATGCACTGAACTGATTTATTTAAACTTGAATTTCAGGCTGAAGTTTATGGTCTCATGGTCTAAGCTGATCTACTGCTCTGGTGGGAGTGCTTTTCCAGCAGTGCTCATTTCAATATGTAGGGAGCTGGATCTAGGTGCTAAATTAGCCAGATGCTGATGCAGCAGGGAGAGAAACGAGCTTGTCTTCAGCCAGTTCAGCCTGTTGAACTCGCAGGCCACGCAGTGAGATCCAGCATCAGTTGAAGGCAGGAGGAGCAGCACACACCTGGGGATGACCGGGGCTGTGAAGCCCGTCCTGAGCCCGCTGGAGCTGCTCCGGAGCCCCAGGCTCTCGCTGCCCAGCAGTGCAGGCTGGGCTCCCGCTCCTCACTGCTGGCCTCTGCCCCCTCTGCTGTTTCACAGCAGGGATTGGCAGTGGAGCAGCTCAAGTTGGATTGTGGAAATGACAGAGCTTAAAAATAGCCCTGCAGGTTTTTTTGAAGATACACTTATGTGTTGTTTTTTTTTTTTTTTTTTTAGTCAGGTTAATTCCTGCATCTGACTCACCAGATTGCACAGGTACATGGGCAGGTTCTCCACGTGTATGTGCCTTAATGCAGAGCGTGGCACGGGGGCCGGGAGGAGCTGGAAGAGCTGCTAAAATGGTGGCAGCTTGGTTTACACAGATGCTTTCACCAGCTTGAAGGGTGCATTTGTGTGTGTGACTTCAATAATTTTTTTTCTGGGTTTTTTGCTGTGTTGCTGTCGGTGCATTCAGTACTGCTCATCTCAGGTGGATTATAGCTGAAACCCTCCTACTCTTTCCAAATGCCTTGGAAACAGGTAGCCTAAACTGCTGCCTCTTTGGCCATTTTTTTCAGGCTTCTGAAAGTTTATTATGGAAATAAGGGGGGAAAAAAAAGAAAAAAGTTGGTTAGGAACAAGCACAGCAGCAGGTGACAGCAAGGCTGGTTGCTGGCTGCGTGCTCCAGTGGTACAAGGCAAAGACGCTGCTGCTGAGGTGACTGGTCTAAACTCCATGATGAACGAAGGGTTAACAATGCATGGATTTCAAGGGGCTCTGTTTAGTTTTCTTTGATTTTTTTTTTTATTTTATTTTACTTTATTTTATTTTTGTTGTTGTTTTTTGTTTAATTTCTGTGTTCTGGCCACACCCAGGAGAACCGTCTGGTTTTGATTTCTCCCTTTACGGTTACATGGTAAATTTTCTTTCTCATTCTTCAGAGATGGAAACGTTCAAATACTATATATATACATTTATTATTTTTTTTCACTGCTCATCATGTTGCTTGTTATTTATTGCAGACTCTGAGGCCAGACTAAAAGGGTGACAGTTACTCGGTCTCTTCAGGCCCTTTCAATAAACCTTTGGGTAAAAAGGGATTAGTCTGGTACTGCAAATTACTCACCAGTCCTAAAAATGTTTGTTGGAATTTAGTGTTTGCTGGGTTAAACTTGTTTTCTGCATGGAAGAAGTTCGTGGCAGTTACTGGTGGGGAGGAATTGTTGAAAATTTCAGCCATGTTATCATAACAGCATTATTAAACTCAAACTATGTGTTTAACCTAAAGTTTAGAAAATTTAAGTATTTTTTTCATCCAGGATCTTCCCTTCCTCTGGCTCCATACTTAGTACTATGGAGCAATCCAGTACCTGCTATAAAGCTAAGCTAGTAAATATTGGATACCTGCCCCATCTTTTTTTTTCTTGCTTTGTTTTGTTTTTTTCTTTCAAGGTCAAGACAACCTTGCTGAGGGAAAACTGAGAACTGTTTGTTGCATATGTATTTAGGTACAATTTAATCCGTATTCTTTACAGGTCATCTGAGAAGGAATAAAAAATATATATATGTTCTTTTTTCTCTCCCACTTCAAAAATGTGTGTGTATATATATATATCTAATTGCTAGTTTTTAAACTTAGAAATAACAAAAATGTCAAGTGTGGCTCACCTGTTTTTCCTGATGAAAATTTGAGTGTCTAAGAGGTGCATTAATATGACAATCAAGAGGACACAAATACTGACTGCCAAAGTCAACTATGTAAAGCTTTAATTCAGCATTGGCATTAAATGGTGCTCAACAAAGAGTTGCACAAGCTACGGGCTGATCTGTCAATAAAATATGGTTAATTAGTTACGTTGTTCTGAATCAGATTTATTCTGATTTAATTCATGTTGTTAATTATATTCATATAGTCTGCATGTGGATCATATGCTTCCTTGAGTTAACAATAAAAATACTGAAAATTCCTACTCAGTTTAAAGATATTTAATGCTAATGTAGTTTTTAAAAATCCCATCCAGACTTTACTAATTGCAAACAGATGTGAATTAAAATAGTTTTAGTTCGGTTCTAGCCTGCACAGATTAATGTCTAAAAAATTACTTTCCATCTGCACTCCAACTTGCAGTTCATATCATCACTGAAGACATAAATTTCATTCGGTCTCCACAGGCTTGTCTAGAACAAACAGAAATTTTAATGCAAAAAGAGAAGAGGGAAATAGAAATTCCTGTTGCAGTCCTTACCTCCCCATCTCCCCTAGCCTTTAAAGGATATTTTTTCCCCATTATACAGAACCAGAGGGAAAGGTGTTGCTCTATTTCTCAGGCTTACCTTTCTCTGTAGGGGCTCTTTGAAGCAGACACAATACCCTATTCCTTCATAATCAGCTTTGCTATTACACCCCCTGCACCCCCCTCAGTTCTCTGCTACGTATTTGAGAGTTATATGCAGTTGGGCTGTTTTATTAGCCCCTATGTCTTGTAGCTCTGATTTTAATTCATTTAAACAGGGAACTTCTATGCTGTTCTGAAAAAGGCATCAGTTTGTTATTTATATAGCTCTTTATTTATAGCTGGAGAAATGAAATTATCTGAAGCTTTAGATTATTGGGTTGGAGCCCAAAGGAGCGCTTTTGTTGTTCTCAGCATTGCAGTACTTGGCTAAGATCCTTTATTATTGCTGTTTGGGGGGGAGAAAAA